>JALPQI010006135.1:0-66989 GCA_025490895.1 Thaumatotibia leucotreta
AGATTATCACCAAATTTAAAAAACCGACTTTCACCGATTTCTCCAATCCCCGATTTGTTTCCATCATTGGTTTACTATCATCAAAACCTACTTTCTGAATGCAAATTCTTGAAAATGAATAAAAATTACCAAAAGCGACATACATGTATCTAAAGCATTTCAGCCTCTGTAGCCTACTTGGCAGTGACCCTGCCTACGAAGCTGGAGGTTCCGGGTTCGAATCCCGACGAGGGAATTCTTTGTGTATTTATTTATCACAAATGTTTGTTTCTTGGTCGTGCCTGTGTATGTATCTAAGTACTTATCTATTATATATATCGTCGCCTGGTACCCACATCACAAGCCTTAATTGAGCTTACCGTGCGACTAGGTTGATTTGTGTAAGATGTCCCAAGATATTTATTTATTTATTTGAAAAGATCCCTCGATTTCTCCGGGACCATCTCGGGGTTATACACGTTCGATTGCAAAAAAAAAATATCGAATCGGTTCACGATTCTCGGAGATATTTGGTAACATACCTTACATACAACAAACAAATATCAGTCGAATAGAGAACCTCCTCGTTTTTTGAAGTCGATTGAAAAGACAGCTAGTATTTATCGGCCATGGTGAAACAGGTCCTTATTACTATTTCACATCTAGTTCAGGAGTAAAAGCAGCTACGAAACTAGCTCACATCTGTCCCCGCATCGACTCGGCGCCTTACGGACAAGTTGTAACAAGTTTATCCGGCCGGGTATAGTCCGGGCCCTTTCCGGATTATGTGCACATCACTGCCTTCTAGTGCTGATTGCCTGTTTAGACTAGGTAAGGTATAATTATAAGTTTTTAAGGTAACATGGTCATTCACATTATTAGTATGACTTAATAATCATCAGCCAATGACGTCCACTGCTGGACATAGGCCTCCCCCAGAGAGTTCCACAAAGATCGGTCGTGAGCTGTCCGCATCCATTGGACACTCGCAACCTTTACCAGGTCGTCGCTCCATCTTGTGGGGGACCTTCTCACGCTGCGCCGTCCAGTGCGTGGTCGCCACTCGAGAACACGCCGACCCCACCGGTCCAGTCATCAGTCCTTCGGGCAATATGGCCAGCCCACTGCCACTTCAACCTGGCGATTCTTCGGGCTATGTCAGTCACTTTCGTTCTTCTGCGAATCTCGTCATTCCTGATGCGATCTCGCAGAGAAACCCCGAGCATTGCCCTCTCCATCGCTCGTTGAGTGACTCTGAGCCTCCTAATGGGATATGAGTATTTACCATGTAAATTGCAATTACTCGTATTAAGCACCCGATGTTTCGGCACTGTTGCGATCTTCACGGAATAACATAGACACATGGACAGCACTTGTGAGCCTTTACACTTCACAATTAGCGTGATTTAAAAAAAAAACTCGTTTTCAGTCAGCTTCGTAACGACAATAAATCACGAAATTAACCTTAATTTTATAAACTATAAACGATATCTTCATATAAAAATACAGTTCAAGTTTGAATTCCTAAAGATATCGTTCTTTATTGTCGTTACAAATCTGACTGCGATTAAGATTTTTTAATCTTACGCAAGATGGGTGTCCCTAAAAATTAAAATATGATTTTATTGTACTATCATCCAACCAGTTAATGGCAGCTTAGTACAAGTAAAATCCGATAACCGTTTTGGAATGACAATAAATAATTTTTAAGTAAATCGACATATTTTTCGTTTTTATTTTCATAAAAACATACATTTTGCTTCTTGTAAGTCCCTATTTATAGTTTCAATTAATAATTTGACAGAGCAACAACAACTTAAAGAAACATAATATGCTAAGCAAAAGCACTATGCTTCTTTCTTCATTGCGTTGTTATTTTTAATGTACATTGGTAAATAGTAGGTAGTTTCACATATAGTACAGTCAAGGGCATTAATATACAGGGTGGAAAGGGACGACATTCCTTCCCGCTACCGACCGAGTCTACCAACTATTACGATTAACTTTCAGTATGGGACCAACATCGAAAGCGTACATAGAAAATTGACTTTTCCATACTATTTAACTCTAATTACTAATCACTCACTTTGTCTGAGGGGTTATTTTTTTTATATGTCGATGTTGGTCCGTTACTGATAGTTCATCGCAATGATTGGTAGACTCGGTCGGTACCGGGAAGGAAGGAAGGAAGGAAGGAACGTCGTCCCTTTCCACCCTGTATATACACTTCTCCATACTGATCCCTTACAAATGTGTCAATATATTAATGCACTTGACTGTACCTACTCGTAGGTATTATATCAATACTAACTCCCGCATCGACACAGTGCCTTATGGACAAGTTGTAACGAGTTTATCCGGCCGGGTATAGTCCGGGCCTTTTCCGGATTACGTGCGCATCACTGGCTCCTAGTGTTGATTGGTGCCTATTAGAACTACAAAATGTTCGTACTGCCGCTATCTGATATATCGAAGCGGCCACTGTGCTCTAAAATATCCGAACGAGCACTTTAAAGGTGCATTTAGACCAAACGAGCATTTGCTCATTCTATCCCCCACTCTACGAAATCAACGAATTTCGACAAATCACGTTTTGTGTAACGAACTAATTTCGTAGATTGGGGGATGAAATGAGCGAATGCTCGTTTGGTCTAAATGCACCTTAAAAGGAAATTTTAACACCGCTCTGCCAATAGAGCCTGCTTATACAGGGTGTTTTTTTTTCGACCGTTCAAATTCTACGTAGTGAATGTGTAGGTCGTACTCACCAACTTTTACTATGGGGACTAAGTCGAAATCGCGAAAAAAAAAAATCAGCTGTTTCATACAAATTGGCGGCATTACGCCGGCCGAAATGTATGAAACAGCTGATTTTTTTTTCGCGATTTCGACTTTGTCCCCATAGTAAAAGTTGGTCAGTATGACCTATACATTCACTACGTAGAATTTGAACGGTCGAAAAAAAAACACCCTGTATATTTGTCAGCTCCGTAGCCTAGTTGGTAGTAACCCTGCCTACGAAGCTGGAGGTTCCGGGTTCGAATCCCGGCGAGGGCATTCTTTGTGTATTTATTTATCACAAATATTTGTTCCTTTGTCATGGCTGTCTATGTATTTGAGTATCTATATGTATCTATCTATTATATATATTGTCGCCTGGTACCCACATCACAAGCCTTAATTGAGCTTACCGTGGGACTAGGTCGATTTGTGTAAGATGTCCCAAGATATTTATTTATTTTGCGCACACCAACCGCTGCGATATATCATATTATGGTGTATAGTTCGGGAAATATTATTCGACCGACTCTTATCTCACTTACGACCTTTTGTTTTGCGTCATTAACAATAGAAAAATGCTCGACTGCTGATTGTCTAGTAAGTGTTAACGTAAAACAAAAGGTCGTAAGTAAGATAACATTCAGTCAAATTATATTTCTTGAACCATACTTTTTATTTTTTACAATTGCTTCCGCAAAATTCTGTAAATGTATTCGAAGACACGATTGGCACAAAAAATATGTTAACAAATTGTAAACATGAACAGGACTGTAGTCTGTAGGCAAAAATAACACGTATTTCAAATTCTGCATATTTTTCAAACTCTGTTTCCTCAATTCGATCATGTGTTAATACAAAATACTTATCTAAGTTATTTACATTTCGCAATCAGCTATTGTCATCAAAATAACCTAAATCGCTCGCGAATGGTGCAAATGCGGGCTTTGCATAAATCTTTTTAGTCCTTTCCGATCCGGATTTTGGGGACTTAAGCCTATATCCGGAATATACTGGATAAGAGTGGAGCCGTAAACGCCATCTAGTGACGTACTGGTGGAACTTTCTAGAATGTAAATAAAAAATATACAGTGTGTAAATCTAATACGGGCGATCAATTAAACCAGGCATGGGATTCATTAGTGTGATCATGGATTACAAGGTTTTTTCAAAATTACTCTTAATTATGACCTCACATAATTTTTTTAAGATTATCGGAGCAGCAATGTAGGTATGAACATTTGTTATTGTTGATATGGCAGTTATGTCATCTGCTTTTGAAATTAGCTGTCAACGAGTGTTTAACTCGCGTATGTTGCTCTACATTGCGCGCCGAATTATTTTGTATGGAAAATTTTGTTGCTCTTATTTTAAGTAAAAGTTATTTGAATGTACCTACTTATTATGTCGTAAACTAATACCCATTAAGAGCTTCGCCCGTATTAGACTTACACCCTGTATACGCTGGGCACTTGGAAACCCAATGTGCGTCGGCTGTACAATAGTTATTTATTATACAAGGGGGCAAAGTTGTTGTTTAACTGTCGTGCCAATATTGAGACCTGAGCTAGCGAAAGATTCCAAAATTGAGCCACGAGCGTAGCGAGTGGTTCAAAAACTGGAATCTTGAGCATTGCGAAGGTCTCAAGGCACGAGAGTTGAACAAACTTTGCCGCCAAGTGTAATACAACTTTTTTCCCCTCACTATCGCGAGGAAATATGATTACAAATCTCATCCAAATGTAAATTAACTTAAAGAAACTATTGAAAACTCAATGTCGAAACGTATCGTAGAAAAGAGTTACTTATGGAATTTAAATATTGCCAATGACTTACAAAGTCACATGAGAAACGACCAATTTAACATGTGAGCTCCGATTGCGCATGTTTACTACGGTCATACAGATCCACTTATACTAGGCAGTAGGGGGCTATAGGAATTAGAGAAATGTCAAATTACTTTATTCACAAGTGTATAAAAAGCGTTTTTACCCGCTCGTATTAAAGGATAAACGAGCGCTTTACGAGCTAGTGAGGGGAAAAGATACTTATGCCTAATAGATGTCACTGGTGAGAAGGTTGGTCAATATTTCGCTCAGCGAATAAGCATTGCCATACAACGAGGAAATGCGGCAAGCCTTCTGGGCACACTGCCCATTGGCAGGGATTTGGGAGAGATTTTCTGTTTTGTAGTTTCTTTTATTTAATTTATCAACTTTTTTCACAGTTTTTATTTTACTTTATGTATTCTAAGCTATGTACGATGTTCAAATAAAATATAAGGAGAAATCACTACATAGTATAAAATAAAGTCATTTTTTCTGTCCCTTTGTCCCTTTGTACGCTTAAATCTTTAAAACTACGCAACGGATTTTTATGAGTTTTTTTTTTAGTAGGTAGAGTAATTCAACAGGAAGGTTTTATGTAGGTATAGTACCCGTGCGAAGCCGGGGCGGGTCGCTAGTATAATAAAAAATAAGAAATATAAATATCATGGGAGAAAACTATTTGCCGCGTAGCAATGGCGATTGTCTTTTGAGAAACCTCCTCATATACGGAGCGAAGCTTGATAATTTTTTTACTTAAAAAACGTACGTAATTCGCGTGAAATATAACTATAGTTCGAATGAGTCTCACCAGTTTTGAGTTTAAAATTATGGGAGAATCTCACACAAATCAATCTCTTCAGTAAGCTCAATGAAGATTTGTGTTGTGGATACTAATTGACGATATACCTAAAGGATTAAATCTTACATTATAGATGCTTAAAATACTTTGTTAAAAACCATGACAAAAAACAATGCCGTAAATAATTGCGATAAATGGTTATATATTTTATATAAATAATTATATTCATACTTGTGGCACACTCAACTTAATTTAACTTATCATAATGAAATGGGAGATTTTGAGAGCACGAACTAACTAACTTGGCTCAGTGACCCAAAGAGGGCGTTGTCCCCGAAACGAGAGCACGCCATCTGTCTCTATCATGCGCAACTTCTTGCCAGTTACTGACTTGAAAATGTCGCAGATCTGCCTCCACTGTATCCTTTGGGAGCAAGAGATTATTCATATTCTTGTAAAGATTCCATTCTCGTGTGACATCACTAGCGCCACTTGTGAATAGTTGGACTATTTAAAAAAATGGTCTGATTTTCAGTATTTTAAATGGAATAGAGAGATTGGGAGCACATGCTACATTTTCGGGAAGTTCAACAAAAGTTAAAAAAGGAGGTTTTCAATTTGATTGTGTGTTTCTTTTATGTTTGTTACCTCAGAACTTCCGACTGATTGAACACATTTTGATGTTTTTTTATTTGAAAGCTGAAGCGCAACAATTGGTCCCATTTTAATTTAGTCTAGTTCTGACGACGGCATTTATGAGAAAAAATAGCATGTGCCCGACAAATGGACGCATAACTCAATATCACGCTGACCGATTTCGATAATTCGTTTTTTAACAGACTTCAATACAAACAGTCAGCCTCCGTAGCCTAGTTGGTAGTGACCCTGCCTACGAAGCTGGAGGTTCCAGGTTCAAATCCCGGCGAGGGCATTATTTGTGTATTTAATTATCACATAATATATTTGTTCCTTGGTCATGGCTGTCTATGTATACAGTGTCAGTGTCTATTCTATACAGTGTGTTACCATGACCCAGGCTTTTACGAAAATGGGTAATAATACGCATTACTGGCAATCGTTTTCAAGTATTAAGAGTTGACAAATATTTAAATTAACTGTACAATTATTTTTATTTCGTTCGAACGATCAATGTAACGCGTGTACTGCTTAGTTGTGAAACGTTGCGAGTAGCTGCGATTTGTCATTGTCAAGTGCCAATTAACGATTTATTTTGAAGTACATTGCTTCTCAATTAAGTTTTCTTAGAAAGATAATTACTTTTAAAATTAGGATTTTTAAACAAATAATGCACATGGTTTGGCTAAGAATCTGCATCTCTATCCTCGGTTCAAATAAAAGCCTGCATCATGTTAACACACTGTATATATCGTCGCCTGGTACCCACATCACAAGCCTTAATTGAGCTTACCGTAGGACTAGATCGAAAAAAAGAGAAGATTTTGCAAAGGTGGCCACCGACGCCCGATAGGGCATGGCAACAGAAGAAGATTTAAAAATTACAATTCACCTTTTCTTCTCGAACCCTTTCTTTTCCCAAATTAATCTAATTTGTTAATTTCCCAGAATCTTTGGTATTTGTCCGCCTTTAGTTGAAAAACGAACAAGGAAATTCCGCTAAAAAAACTTGAGTAAGGCTTAACTATGGTGATCAATCACAGGTCAGGAGAAATCATTAGTCAAGAGGCTCAGCGTCTTACAGATACGTGGATATAAGGATTTAGGACGTTTTTTCTATCATGGGAAAATATTACGCGAATCGATCCATTATTCCCCGCAGCAAAGGAAAAATAATACCTAGCCGAAGCTCATGTCAAGGTTCGGCTTATGTCGGAATTTCGCTACAATTGTCGTGTTTTTGTGACAATTGTAATTTTGCTCCGCAAAAAAATAGTTATTTACAGCAGATTTATTAAACTTCCTGAACTACATTTTATGTTGGTCGAAAAAACGTCGACCCCGATTGGAGAAACAGTAAATTCACAATTGTAGCACTTGTCAACGTGGTGAAATTGGGGCCAGCAAGCGGTGTGACATCTAATATGACATTACCATAAGCTACAATATGTGTCTCTGCGCTCAGTACAAGTTCGTAGCCTTCGGCGTCGAGATACTCGGTCCGTGGGGCAGGGGCGCACGTGGGCTCCACAAAATCCTGAGTAAGCGGCTAAAGGAGGCCTCTGGTGACCCTCGCGCTGGCGGCTTTCTCGCGCAAAGGTTGTCAATTGCAATCCAGCGCGAGAACGCCGCTTGCATGATGGGTACCTTGCCTAAGGTTGCCGCTTGAAACTGATTTTGATAGGTAGGTAGTTTCATTTGTAATTTTTATTTTAAGGTTATTGTTGTAGTTCTTATTTAAGTTTATTTATTTTTAAGGTTATATATATTATGTACTTTACTATTGTTTCCTGTGTTATTGGTTTTCCAATAAATAATTGTAAAAATAAGCTACAACGCGCTCACCACGCACACGTGCTGCTACCGCATATGGTGTGACTTGGCTTTGAACTATAACAATGAGAACGGTCCAAAACGTACAGGTCGCTATCTGTCGGCCATATACATCGTATCTCATATCCTGCTTTAATTTCCTGCAGAGGTATAAAAAATATTATAACTTTGGAGTGCACGATATCAGTCCATTAGTGTCAGTCGATTTGCCACTATCATGTTTTTAGGGTTCCGTAGCCAAAATGGCATAAACGGAACCCTTATAGTTTCGCCATGTCCGTCTGTCCATCTGTCCGCAGCATAGCTCAGTGGCCGTTAGTACTAGAAATCTGCAATTTAGTACAGGTATACACATTAATCATGCCAAAAAAGTGGTACAATGAAAATCTGATAAAAAAATCCGGTACCTCCCCAACTGGTGAAGTGGAGATGATTTTTTTTATTTGCTGTAATCCTATAGCGTGGGATATCATTGAATAGGTCTCTTAAAAAGAATAAGTGTCTTGAAAGAAAGTTTTTTTCTAAATTCAATAGTTTCGGTGATAATTGCTCCAGAAGAAAAAAAAGTTGTATCCCCCCTAACTTTTGATCCGTAAGTCCAAAAAATATGAAAAAAATCATGAATGTGAGTGAGCTTATAGAATACTTCAAAACAAAACTATTTTGAACATAATCGGCTCAGCCGTTTTTGCATAACTACGGAACCCTACACTGAGCATGGCCCGACATGCTCTTGGCCGGTTTTTTAATAAGATGTACCACTTTTGCCATAAGGATACATATCTAAATATGTAATTAATATAAAGGTAAAATCAAGGAGGTTGGAACTCTTAGGGCGCCTATAGAGAGACGGCGTGACAGGCAAATCCCATGCCGCGCATATGCGTTTTACGCATATGTGCTGTCAGTACCTCTCGGGACGTCATGGGTATATAAACTATAAAAATATACCAAGAATGCCACATTGCTCTGTAATCTGGTGCAGGAACCAGTCTACGTACGTTAATAAACAAAATTCAAACGTTTCCTATCACAGGTAAGTAAAAAAAGTTATATTAAATTCAATATAAAATTAGTATGGGCGAGAGACATAGTGAAGAGATACGACGCTGAATTTGTTATCGATAGTCTATGTAAACTCTTACAACTAAATGGTGTTAGTAGAAATTCAAAATTTGTGGCCGAGTTACGGACGTTTCCTATGTATAAGTAAGTCCGTGAACGCTAGCGCAAAGCAGACTCGTTATTTCTGCCTCCGCCTTATTTAAATCTAAATTACGTGAAAAAGTGACCGTTTATAGTTGTGGTATATATTGTTTTGTAGTCACAAAACAGAGGAACAAAGTGCAAAAAACTGTTTTGAAAAATATCTAGTGGTTTAGAAGTTATGACGAAAAACATTTTAAAATAATATTATAACGTT
Source organism: Thaumatotibia leucotreta (assembly GCA_025490895.1). Lineage (NCBI taxonomy): Eukaryota > Metazoa > Arthropoda > Insecta > Lepidoptera > Tortricidae > Thaumatotibia > Thaumatotibia leucotreta. Next base: position 9,278 of record JALPQI010006135.1, read on the forward strand.
TATTTATTTGCCGGCGCGCGAGCCGGTCAGCGGTGAGTCATCCGCATGTTGTTCGAACTCCCTCGGGCGCTGCAGCGCTTGACCGCTTGACGTTAATTAGTGGTCTAGTGAATATTTACAGTGATTTGGTAAATACGAACAGGCAATTTTCTTCATAATTTGTGCAAAATGTCTTCAAAAAATAAAAAGAAGTGCATGACGTGCAGTAAAATTATTCCCAGAGTTAAGGAATGTCTTAAATGTTCTTCTTGTAATAATATATTTGACCTGGACTGTGCCGTTGTAACTACAAGGCGATTTAACTTAATGACTAAAGAAAACAAACAAATTGGACATGTAGTAGCTGTTTGGATAAAAAAAGACTAACAGCTAAAAAGTTGATTCCACAAAATAATACACCGGAAACGCACAAAAATATATCTCAGTCTCCAAGCTCCGAAACGCTCTTAAGAGATAAGGTACCCCTAAGAAAGCATATGAAATCGCCTATACCTCAACCTGACATGACATCTTCTAGCTCTAATAAATGCGTCTCACCGGCGAATGAAACCTGTCACAAAGATGACGAAATCTCAAATTTAAATAGCTCTTCCGAAAAACAACAGGGTTCAGTACCGGGTAGTACGGAAGTGGTAAATAATATAAATACAACGTTACATATGTCCTTAGACGACCTGACAAACAACATACTAGAGGAGGACATAAACTGTTCAGCGAGCGGAGATGACAGCTCTAGCGAGGCTAACAGCATGCCTAGCATGCGGCAAAATAATTCCGATATGACAAATCTTAGAGGGGAAATCGGCCAACTGACTGTACAGTTGCTAAGTGCGCATAGCGAAATTGAAAGACTGAACGGTGAGATATGTGATTTGAAGAAGACTATGGAAGACTATCAACGAAAAATGAATATGTACAAAATAATTTTTGATGAAAAAACACCTAACAAAAATGTAAGGAAATCATGTAAAAAAGTAAAAAATAAAAACACATTCAATAATGGGAAAAATGCCATTTCTACTTCACGTCCTGTCCCATTTTTGGAGAATAAAAAAACATATCATTCAACCCCTGTTACGGAAAATAAGACTACAGTTGAAAGGCAAGATGAATCCTTCAGCGAATCCCCTGAAACCGAGTCTTCCAAATCCATGAAAGGAAAGGAAAGGAAAAACTCTGTAAAAGATCAGCGGCCTAGATCAATCAAGAAGAAAGCTTCACCAGAGCGCAAGGTAAACACCAATAAGATTATTATACTAAGCAGCAACAAAAAAAATGATATACGGAAAATTGCAGCTCAATGCCTTTCAGAACATTCTCAGATATGTCATTTCTTGACCCCACATGCAGGAATTATAGAAATATTTAAAGATGTCCATTTGAAAACGAATAATTTAACGAAAAATGACTACTGTATTATTTGCATTGGAGAAGAAGATTTTAAATTTAGTAATAACTTATATAACTTAATTTCCGTAATAAAAGAAACACTGCAGGGGCTACTTCATACCAACTTTATCATATGTGCACCAACGTATAAAGTTCGGGACAATGCTAATTTATTTAACTGGAGAGTAGAGGTGTTCAATAACCTGCTGTATCAAGATATACAAACATATGAATATGCCTATCTCTTAGATTCAAACAGGGATCTGTCATATGACTACACGATGTTTAGAAGATACTCAGGGGACATTAATAACTTGGGCATAAAAAATATATTTATGCAATTAAACGAGACCATTCGAAATATGGGATACATACATCACGAAGAATTTGAAATAGAGAATGATAATCATCAGCAAGATAACATAACATCCGCAAGCTCAAATGATAGCCAAAAAATAAATAGAGAGAGTATGGAAGCAGACAAATTTGAAGAAGAGGAGGATAAGTTTTTTCGTGAATAAACCAGTGTCAAACTATCATAATGCGTTCGGCATATTCCATCAGAATATTTCAGGAGCCATAAACAAGCAAGATGAACTCTTATGTCAGATAACCAGCCTGAGTGAGAATGGAACTCAAATAGATGCAGTTTGTCTTTGTGAGACTAATATTCAGAGTGGTTGTGAAAAAAATCTAAAGGTAGAAAATTTCAAAACAGTGGCATGGTTTTCAAGAGAAAGAGTGAAAAGAGGTGGCGTAGCTATTTTACTGAAGAGTGAAATTGATTATAAGGTTCTTGATTCAGTCAATAAGTTAGCAAAGTCACACGTGTTTGAATGCTGCGGAGTTGAGCTTACAGCATATAATATGATTATAGTGTGTATCTACACAAATAAAACACCATCATCACCTGATTCTGTATTTTTTCACAAGCTAAATGAACTTTTGCATGCAACATGTAAGAACAAAAGGAAAAGTGTTATCATTTGTGGTGATCTAAACATTGATTTATTAAAACAAAGTAGAATAACAAAAACCTTGCAAGAAACGTTGGAAATTTATAACATGCATACAAGAGTAAGCAAGCCTACGAGGATTACAGCGACATCACAAACGTGCATAGACCTCATTTGCACAAATCGAGGAGACGGCGAAGCAGAAATTCACGATCTAGGACTTTCAGATCACACAGCGCAAACGTACCAAGCTCCAGTAAAACGTCGACAAGACAATAAAGTTAAGTGGTGGTTCGAGTATAAAAGAGACTATTCAAAAGAAAATAGACTTAAATTCTTAAAATATTTATCAAGTTATTCGTTTAGTGAAGTGTATAATCATTCTATGGCTAACCAGGCTTTTAATGAGTTTTATGACATATTCACTCTCATATACAACTTGTGCTTTCCAACAATTAAAGTTAAAGTTTTAGAAACAAGCACAAGACCTAAGTGGCTTACAAACAATTTAATAAAATGTTGTCATAAAAAAAGGGAACTATACTTAAAATATAGGCATAATGGGAAATATAAAGAACAATATGTAGCTTATTCACATCTGCTAAGAAGGAGTATCAAGTTTTCCCAAAAAAACAATAATTTAATAAGAATTAACAAAGCCAAAAATAAATGTAAGGCAGTGTGGTCAGTCATAAAGAAATGTACAAATTCTATGGCTTATAGCAAGAGTGTAACAAAAATAAAAGTTAATAACATAGAGGCTAATGATCCGCAAGTTATTGCAGAATTGTTTAACGATTATTTTATAAATACTATAAAAGATAACTGTAGAACGGATAAGGAGGTACAAGATTTTAAACATGTCAAATCAGTAGATCGAAGTATATTTATGAATCCTGTAGACCGCAAAGAAATTACGGAGGTTATTATGTCCTTAAAGAACACAAACGCAGTTGGCTATGATGAAATTAAAACGGAAATTATAAAAATAGCAGTCAACATCATAGCGGAACCTTTGATGTATGCGATAAATCTTGCACTATTACAAGGCACATTTCCAGAAGTGTTAAAAAAGTCAATCGTTAAGCCCCTGCATAAGAAAGGAGATAAAAGTCAGATGGAAAATTACAGGCCAATTACTCTAATTCCAGTATTTTCTAAAGTTTATGAAAAATGTATTAGTAGAAGGCTCATAGAATTTTTCGATTTAAATGATGTTATTAAAAATGAACAAAATGGTTTTAGGAAAACCAGGAGTACAACATTAGCAGCCTTTAATTTATTAAAGAAAGTCCATGATAGCCTAAATAAAGGAATTCCAATATCAGTGCTCTTTATGGATATGAGTAAGGCTTTTGACTTTGTGTGCCATAAGCGCTTACTTACAAAATTATACAAAAGCGGCATTCGTGGGCCAGCATTTGATTTGCTTAAATCATATTTATGTAACAGAACTCAAAGTGTCCAGACACAAAAATTTTGTAATAATAGTAAATTTCTTGAAACTCACTGTTCACAGTTTAAACAGAATGACTATGGTGTCCCGCAGGGTAGCATATTAGGGCCTCTATTATTTATACTGTATATAAATGACTTACCTGATGCTATTTCACATGACTGTGTTCTATTTGCTGACGACTCTAGCATCATTATAAATGGAAAGAACAATGTACGGGAATACGAAAATGAAATTAATAATACACTAGAGACAACTATAAATTGGCTAAATTCCAACAACTTAGTAGTAAATATTGGAAAAACGAAATACATGCAATTTTACACATATAAAGGACACCCACAAAATCTTTGTGTCAAGTTTGAAGGTAATATAGTAGAAGAGGTATCTAAAATTAATTTTCTGGGTATTACTTTAGATTCTTTTTGTAACTGGAAGGAACACATGAGTACACTTTGCTCCAAAATAAACAGCTTTGTCTATGCGCTATTTAGAATAAGCCAGATAGTATCAAAAGATGCAGCAATAGCGGCCTACCACGGGTATGTGGCCTCGCTATTACGCTATGGGATTGTTATTTGGGGAAATGGTACAGATATAGACAGCGTTTTCCTTAAACAGAGAAATTGTATAAGAGCTATTTTTGGCCTAAACAAATTTGATTCATGCAAACCATTGTTCTTGTCCCAAAAAATTCTTACTGTACCCTGCTTATATATATTAGAGGTATGCCTGTTTGTTGCTAAACATATAGACCTTTTTGTCAAAAAAGAACAAGTACGTAACAGATATGATGTCAGGCCTCAACATATCAATACACTACATCAACCAAGATCTAGACTGGCTATAGTGTCAAAAAATAGCTATATTATGTGTATTCAGATATATAACCATGTTCCTAATAAATTTAAAGAATTAAAAATAAAATTATTGAAAAGACAATTAACTGACTGGTTGATTGAAAAATGTTTCTACAGCCTAAATGATTTTTTAAATATAAGACATGATTTTGATTAGTATCATTAGTTAGGATTACCGTTTGACAATTGTTTAGAATATTATTAGTATGATTTATAAAGGGAGGCATGAAATTAGAAATAAATTTAAATGACAATAAATTTTAAATATTATTACTTAATTTTAAGGTATTATTGAATGGAATTATAATCAAATGTAAATTTTGTGCATGTTTATTTCAATAATTATATCTATAGTTTTATTTAGTTGTAAGAATTTGTATGTATACCTGAAAAGGTAGGGTTCAGTGATACGGATTTTTGTTATGTTGTGCAACTGTAACTGCAAATTGTGACCTGACTCCCACATACTGAATAAATGATTTATGATTTATGATTTATAATTATGTGTATTTCTCTATTTAAGTACATATATATAGCCGCCTAGCACCCATAGTACAAGCTTTGCTTAGTTCGGGGCTAGGTTGATTTGTATGAGACTGTCCCCCAAACATTTATTTATTTATTTATATTTAGCAATAATATAATATTTATCTAGAGTGCAGACAATGAAGCAACTATACAAAAACATATAGTTTAAGAAATTCTGACTTAATTTTTAGATTTCCTATAGAACCATGTGTCAGAGAACGCTGGATAACGGCGACTGGAAAGTTGAACTGGTTTCCGCAAAAACACGACACAATTTGTTCGGTCGGACCACTTCCAAAATGACTGTTTTGTAAAAACAAATCCGAGATCTATATTGTCATCCAATGCCTGTCCAACTTTAAAACTCCATCCTGCGTTTGACAAGAAAAGTTAGCTTTGCTAAATAATTTTATTATGTTTTAAAAGTAAAGTACCTTTTAAAGGATTTCTGATGTTATCTGTTAATAGATGGGTCAATCACTTTTTTTATGTTGTTATTCTGTCACATCACCCAGGGGACAACATTGTGATAGTTTGCTAGGGGAAAGTGTCCTAAATTGTCTACTATCATGATTAGTGGGTGACCCACCTTGGAAGGGCCCCATAACTGTCAAAAAATTTAAAGTTTTGTCAATTTTAATGCCATTAAACTGTGAATTTAAGGGTGACCCAGGAGAACGTAACCATGGCAACGAGTGACATAAAAAAAGTGATTGACCCACATATTAATTTAAGTATGTAATTTCCAGGTGTTTCTTGTCCCAAGTAATCCATCTGATAATCTTTCAAGAAAACGTAAAACGGTACAATTTACGAATTTAAAAATATCTTTATACATTTATACATCTAGTTAATCTGTCCTCATATATAATACCTAAATTACCTAACCATCTAAACTCTTTACAGTTGATCGTTTAATTTTAGTTCCCATTTATAGTTACAATTTTCTTTTTGCGTTTTATAACGTAACATAAGTATATATAGTTTGCACACCTTGAACAAACAAACTAATGCAAAGGTAACATATATAACTAGCTGTTGGAACATAAACTAAACAGGTTTTAATAATATAACCTGAGCGCCACTTACTGGCCATTCTCTTATTCTGCGTATGTTTATATTGTCTATGCTTTTCTATTTTGTCTATTTACTTGAACAAATGAATACATGTGTCCTTTGATTGTCTAAGACAAATATGGTATTTTACTAATTATTACTGTAGTTAATCCAGCTAGTTTCCACATAAAACCTATCAGGTTATGGGCCCAGATTACGAAAATAATAAGTACGTAAAAATTTTTCGGCAAAAGTGTAAAATTTATTCGAAATGTCGGATGATGAATTGCCGGCAGCGAAGTCTTCAGCGACTAGTTCCGGGATCGCGGTCAATTTTCAAAAGCTCGGTGGAATATCACACTACGGAAACTGGAAGTTTTTGATGCGTATGTACTTGATACACGAAGATTTATGGGATTGCATAGAGGAATCGTCAACCGGCGTTCCCAAGGTCAGTGACAATCGTAAACAACAGAAAACGCTTGCAAAAATATGCCTAATGGTGCTCCCATCATCTTTTTCGCATGTACGTAACGCAAAGACTGGTTACGAAGCTTGGAACAACCTCAAAAAGGCCTATGAAGATAAAGGCTTATGCAGAAGGCTAGGACTGCTACGTACGTTATTTGGATTAAAACTAGAGCAATTTAAAGATATGGAGGCGTATCTCTTGAAGATCACCGATGTAGATCAACAACTACGAGACATAAATACTCCATTAGATGATGATTTCCTGTCAGTTATTTTGTTGAGTGGGCTACCACCAGACTATGATCCACTTATAATGGCGTTGGAAAACTCAAACATTAAATTGTCTAGTGAAACAGTAAAAAGTAAATTACTTCAAGAAAATTTACGAAGGGACGATAAATCTGAAGAAAGTTCTATGTTTACGAACCGGGGTACAAGTTCGAAAAGTGTCAATAAACATTCTACAAAAGTTAAATGTTTCATATGCAAGAAACCGAATCATTATGCAAAGAACTGTCCGAATAAAGCTAATAAGAGTGAGAAGACTGATAAAGCGTGGAATGGATCTTTAATAACCGCTTTGGCTGTTGACATAAAGTCAAACTCTTTTTACATTGACAGTGGGTCAACGTCACATATGACAAATTCCAAAACACTAATTAAAGATTATGTTGAAGACTCGCCGCGTTCAGTTACCGTTGCTAATAAGGAAAAGTTGCATAGTGAAGGATATGGAACGGTGGAATTGTTGTTAAAAGGGCACAATGAAACTACGAAATTGAGTGACGTTATATACGTGCCCGGATTGTCAACCAATCTTATTTCCGTTGGCAAGATGGTAGATAAAGGACTGGAAGTGCATTTTAAGAAGCAAAAGTGCATAATTTACTGTGGCAAAGAAGTAATTGCCAGTGCTACGAAGGTGAACGGCGTCTATGAACTGGATATGGAGCGTCAAGTGTCAACAGTGTCACATGGAAACGAACAAGCTGCGGCCTGTCACTCTTTGGATTTGGGTGAGCCTATACCTGAAATCTTGTCAAGTGGTGATGATGCTGCTGCTAACCTGTGTGGAATGAAGCCATCCCAGGACTTATGGCACCGGAGACTGGCGCACCTGAATAGACGGAGTATGGATTTGCTAAAACGAGGTATGGCTAGTGGAATAGATTACACTGATGATAAGCATACTCCCTGCGTAGCATGTCTTGAAGGGGAACAAAGTAGATTACCTTTCCCAAAAAGATCTTATACAAGAGCTACTGAGAAACTAGGTCTAATCCATAGTGATTTAATGGGACCGATGCCAGTTTCCTCATTCAGTGGTTGTAGATATCTCTTGACATTTATTGATGACTATTCTAGAATGACTTGTCCCAAGTAATCCATCTGATAATCTTTCAAGAAAACGTAAAACGGTACAATTTACGAATTTAAAAATATCTTTATACATTTATACATCTAGTTAATCTGTCCTCATATATAATACCTAAATTACCTAACCATCTAAACTCTTTACAGTTGATCGTTTAATTTTAGTTCCCATTTATAGTTACAATTTTCTTTTTGCGTTTTATAACGTAACATAAGTATATATAGTTTGCACACCTTGAACAAACAAACTAATGCAAAGGTAACATATATAACTAGCCTTACCCTTAACACTTGTTGTTTAACTTTAACCTTAAAGCTAACAACTTAATGTAAGTAGGTACTTATTGTAAATATAAATTCAAATAAATGTATAAATTTTACTGTTTTTACATCATTCATAACGACATCATTTTAGTGAGATTTTAAAATGAGAATGTTTGAATAGCTTTTTTCAAGTAATATTTTTAGTCAAATAACTGTTGGTTTTAATCTATCGATAAAAATATCGAGCCATACCACAACACTATTTACATTAACATGTCAAAATTACCTGACACGGTCGATTTCTATGAAAATGACAGCCAAGGTCGCCTCTATCTCTAAGATTACACACTAAAGAGGTCCGTGCTCTGTGGGTAAAATACAGTGCTCGGCCGCTAAAGCTGAAAGTTGTCAGGATTGACTTCTATCCTGACAGCTTTCAGTTCAATACATTACCTGTCAACAACCTTTTTGACACTTAATGTAATGAAATGACAGCAATCAGGATTTATTTCATAGCGGCCGAGCACTCTTGTAAAATGTAAAGGTGCATTCAGACCATACAACCATTCGCTATTCTATCCCCCCATTCTACGAAATTCGATCGTTACACAAAACGTGATTCGTTGATTTCGTAAAGCGGGGGATAGAATAGCAAATGCTCGTTTGGTCTGAATGCACCATAAAGTGGAACGTCTTAAGCGCTGCCAACCCTGAGGACTTAGATGGATTGCCTCTATCTATGCCAGTAATTACACCGGCTATCTTACCCCCAAACCGGAACACAGTACTATCTATTTATTTATTTAAACTTTATTGCACAAAACATAGAAAATTGTACAAATGGCGAACTTAATGCTAAAAGGCATTCTCTACCAGTCAACCATTGGGCCAAACAGAGACATTTTAGTGGCAGCTTAACGGGTAAGACGGTGGTAGCTATCCGGGCGGACCCTGCACGAGGTCCTACCACCAGCAAATTCTATTGTTTTAGCATCAGCTACATTTCACGTACACGGAATATCTTAAAACGTCTGTAGCGACTTACCGCGTTAGCAATGCTACATTACCCACTCGTGATGGATGTCTAACGCGCTTACATCAACGGAGATTCGGTTTGCGGTCTTCAAATTACTTTCAGATCTATTTTCTGATTATTGATGACTTTTATGTTTGTTTGATTAAGATGTCGTGAAGATCAAGCTTGATGATATGTAAGCTAGATAGATTTTATAGCTCAGTCGGTAGTGTTGCCTGCGAGGGTTCAAATCCCGGTGGACCTCACCTCTCTTTGAGTATTTTAATAAAAATATGTATTTTCAGTAAAGGTTGCTTTAGGCATATTAAAAAGAACGGGAGAGACAAACGATACTTAGCACTTATTAGCTAAGTTAGTAGACGTTAATGAATAAGAAGATATTTAACCTTTAGTATGCATTACCGTCAAGCGTTCAATAAAAATTTAACATTGTCGGCTATTGCGTAAAGTCAAATTGTAATGGAGCAGATCTGCTACTAAGCATACGAAAGGTTAAGTGTTCAAAATGGCTAAAGTCTACTATGCATATCGTCGAGTAAGAATGTTACAGTCATGATCTTTCTCATTTTTTTATAATCTGATTTAGTTTAAAGAATAATTAACTGTTGCAAAAAGGCCAGGTCAGAAGTACTCTAAACCGATGAGCATGTGTGAGGAACGTTATGAAAGTGAGTGAAGCGAAAGTGGCAGGATCGTAGCAAATGGTAATCCATGATCTCTGCCTACAGTACGAGTACTCCTCTGGAAAAAGTGTGATTTATGTATGTATGTTTCATTTAGTTTAAGTATTTATGTGACAAAACCTGTTTGCTTACTTGTGCATCGCATTATTTTTGGAAATTCTCTTAATTTCTAATCTTAGACTTAGCATGAGGAGCAGTGTAAAGCTTACTCATCTGATCGTCTCACCTTATCAGCCAATCTCAGTCCACTGTTGGCTTTCATTAACTATGCGTATACAGGGTGTAATCGATAAGTGTTTACAGGCCATAATTCCGTAAGTATGAGAGATATAAGAAAAAAATTAAGTGATATCGAAACTACGTTACCCAACGAGTAAAATTGCATTAATAATTTTTTTGAAATAAAATCAGAAATATCTGCAAATATTAACTTTAAACTCTGCCATACATTAAGTAAGTAACCGTTCATTCAAAGACTAGTTTAATAGGAATATTTTTTTATTTAAGAATAAATGTTAGATTAATTATTTCATAAACGGTAGTATTATTATTTTATTACAATGTATTCGTACAAATAACGAATCTCTAACAGTTTTATCTCTTACGACACCCGACTTTCTTTAAGGCCGTTAGTCGTCATACTAAATGTATGGGAGTGTTTTAACTTAGTATTTTTAATATTACTTCATCTATTTAGAAAAAGTTATTAATGTATTTTTTCTCGTTGCGTAACGTAATTTCGATATCAGTTAAAGGTTTTCTGATATCTCTCATATTTACGGAATGATGGCCTGTAAACACTTATCGATTACACCCTGTAGACGCATTAGGATGTGCTTACTGATCATTTCATCATCATCATCATCATCATCATCTCTTCATGACCGATTTCGGCCACGACGACCAGTTGAACTGACTACTGAGAGCGTCGCTCGTGTGCTCTCATGTGACTGACGTAGCCTATTATTGCAATAAATATGCGACTACATTTGCTGTAAGTCAGCAGCCCTCCTACGTAGTTGCAGTTAATAAACTGCAACTACGTAGGAGGGTTCACCTTGTCTCTTCTCTTAAAGGCTTGCACTGCACTATGAACAGAATGTCTCCATTTTGGACGACTGCAGCCATCTCCCAGTGCGACGAATCGATGCTAAAGCTCCGCATGTGGCACACATGTTTATAGCGTAGAAATTGGCCACTCTTGCTCTTAACCTAGCTCAGCTCGGAATAAAAGATCATGACCATCACACATGACCATCATGTGTCAGGGTGAAATTTAAATCGTGAATCGTAATATGTTTTTCTAACTCTATGAATAACTAACAATTGGATGCCCCACAAGTTACTTAGAAATAGTCATGATAATTTGTTTGTTTTTTAATTTTTGGTGGCTTTTTTTATTTTTAAGGTGATTCTAAGAAATTATAAAGATTATTTTACGCTATTTCAAACGTCAAATGTAATGAATATTATTTAATTTTTAACGAAATTACAAAATTGGCGTTATTCATTACTTCAATTTGAAGAGGTAATTTAAATTATTCAATTAATTTGTCTAAGTACTGATTTTTCAATCCCCAGTTAACAGTAACTGTCAAATAAATGTTAGCTCATCCTTTTTTGACTCATGACCAGCGATAAGGATGGTAATACTTTTAACTGACGGATACTTTTAACTGAGGATTGAAAAATCAGCCCTTAATAATCCATTTTGATATTCTAAAGCCAAAAAATACAAAAATACAAGCCCCAAGATATAGGTACAAACAGCAACACTCCTAACGGACCATTAAAGACAGAGCAGAGAGAAAATGAAAGAGATAAATATAGTTATATTATGTCAACTTCAAATTAAATAATACACGGGAATGTTGATCGTTCGCACTGTTCGCAACTTGGTCGAATAATACAAATCGGGTTCCGAAATCTTACGAGACTAGTATCACGACTTCGGCCGAACTCTGCTGCTATGCTATTCTCTTATTGACACATTCGACGCTGCGTTCGTCAACGAGCTCGATGTCGAGACAGCCTTGTCTAAAATCCTAGCTGTTTGATTTGACATTAGGAATCGAGGCTGTGAGCGAGCTTGTGGGCGAGTTCGTCGCTGTTTTTCGTTAGAGAATACGAAGTTCATACATTAAACGTCAAACTTTCGACGCAATGTAGTTCCAGCTCACGCCGCATTCGTCGCCGAGCACTAGTGTCGTTTAAAGTACCATTAGTGAATACCATTTTTAGGCTCGACGCTGCCGCAGCACTGACACAGGGCTGACAGCAAGGCGGTTTCCTTAGTGAATAACACTGCTGACCAATGGGGCGAGCATTGCTACGGTTAACCAATGATCGCTCGCGGTTTCTTCAGAAGGTGACATTACCATGGTTACGTAATAACAAAAACGTTTAACCAATGATTGAATACGAATTTTCCGGAAGCTGACGTTACTATAGTTACGTTATAATATATAACATCCGCTTTAGTCCTGGAGACGTCAATCTAACTTCAGAGCCGGTAATTTGACTGCTAAGCTGCTATGTAGAAATTTTCGTTCATTTTCCTTTCAACGGCTGTCACTGTCAGATATTTTTTCAAAGTTAGAATTTCAGCCAGAAACTATCAAGTCTCTATTAAGCATTTGTATGGCTACTGACAGATTAAAGGATTATAGGTAGACTGTCAAACGTCTATCTACCATATTTCCACAAAGGTTACATAAGCATTCAACTAACGTCAACTAAGAGATGTGATGAATTATAATAAAGACAGCAATAGCATTTGTCTCTGTCAATGAAAAAATATCCTCGTAAGGCCCACCATACTATTTTCTTTAAATCTTATTTTGAACCTTGCCTTGTAAGGAATAGTGGTGAACTTCGTTTGTTTGAGAAAACGACCAAACAAAGTAAATGCGACTTTATTAAGTTTATAAAAGGTTTAAATTTCATTGAATTGGAGTGTACATTATAATGTACATTGGGCCTTATGGATATGCATAATGGGTATGTGTATCACGAGTGTATTACTCTCCCTTCTTCAACCGGTCTGTTATGAATGTCTCCCGTGTAACCACATTTTGGTCCAACCAACTTGGCAGTAAGAAAAGGCGGCAAATTCAAATTTTGTATATTTGGCTTACGTAAAGTATTCAACTAACGTTAACTAAGAGATGTGATGAATTATAATAAAGACAGCAATAGCATTTGTCTCTGTCAATGAAAAAAATAATTTAAAATTGCCCGATAACATGGCTATTTGTAAAAATATCTTGATTTGGAAAAATACCTTGCCTCGTCAGATAAATCATGAAATTCGATTTGAAGAAACCTTGATTAAATTACTAAACGGTTTTAGACAAATCTATGAAGAACTGTCGTTATCCAGTTTCCACAAGGAACAACGACATCTAGCGTCTAATCATGGCCGATAATTCTTAAGCTCTTTAAGATAATTCTAATACTCCGAGCTAATTCTTAATTTTCGTAGACGAAGGAATTTTTATTATGTCAACTAGTTTTCAAATACTGAAATTTTGACGCAACAAAGATTCGATGACATATCATCGGGGACCATCGGAAATGTCGCGATCGTGCCTACTAACGAAAAATACCGAACCCATAATATTACACGACCAAATTGCATCCTTTGCCAAGTGGCTCAACATTCCTATGTAACTGACACGTGACTGTAAGTGTGATTCTCTTTCGTGCAATATTTCCAATTTCTGAAGTGTATACCTAGCTGTGTTGCTGTTTGTACAAAAAAAAATTTGTTGTCCATTTTTAAGTAACTTGTGGGGCATATAATGGTTAGTTGTTTATAGAGCTAGAAAAACATATTACGATTCACGATTTAAATTTCACCCTGTATATTTATGATCACTCGGTATCTCTGTGATCCAATATATCTGGTAGTGACTGTACTTGGGCATTAGCCCGAGGTGTGAAAATACGAGCTTGCATACTACAAGTCAAATTAGTGTCAGTTATAAATATGTATGAAATAAAACACTCATCATTTTCAGTGCGCGGTTGCCAAAACTCCACCCTAATGAAGCTTGTGCCAGTGACAGGTTAATAACAAAGACTGGTGAAGTACTTTAAAATGAACCAACTGTAAATCAGTATAACAATTATGGTCAACAAGTTCAACTCCTAACAAAGCATTACACAGAATATTCTTTTTGGTTTTGTCTCGTCTTTTATCATGAATGAGGAGCTTTTGCGTAATGACTGCGTAATTTACTTTTGTAAATTATAAGTATAGAAAGTAAGAGTAAGCTGTGCAATTGACAGTTCGCGCCACTAACTCATGGTAAAGACACTGCAAGCAAGGGTCGGATACCGGTTTTTTCTCCGTATAAAAGAAAGGTTCGAATTTGATCCTGTTTCGTTCCTGGGTTTATTTTTTTTTTGTTAATGGAGTGATTCAAAAATATGTTGTAAATGATTGTATAAAATGTTGAATAGTGTTAACCCGGCGGGAGTGTGGCAAGGTATCTCATACCCTGCGTTTGACTTATGTCAATATATTTAGAGTTTATTTTTGCTTAACTTTTTTTCACCACACTCTCGCCGGGTTAAAGAGTGAAAAACACAGATTCACGTTAGTGTTAAGTTGAAGGTTTATTAATTATTTAAATGTCTGAAATCCAAATATTACTAACCTACCTACTAATAACTGTCCTCATGCATGAAACCATACTGATATAGCCTCTTGGAATATCAGTATGGTTTTATGCATGCATGAATAAGTGTCTCATGATTTGAGTATGCGTATCATTGATACCATCCATACCCACGATAATTGCCAACTACCCGGCGACTCGTATGCTTGTTGAAACATAAAATACCTACACAGATATAGCACACAATACAGCGCATATAACTGAATAGCCTTGCACCTATGTCTGTCTTGTGTCAAGCTAATCGTTATTATTAACTCGTCTCTGATATCAACCCATATTTTGAAAGGGCGTAAGTAACGTAAGCAAGTCATATGATGTTAGCTCGTTTTTCATGAACTAGTTAATAGCGATGACATGATTAATGATATGCAGATAATCTAAATTAAGATCTTTAACGCCTGAATTGATATGAATATTACTCATATGGTATTATTATTAAGAGGTATAATTTGTTGGTAGCTTGGAAAATTTCTGAAATTTCACGAGCAAAATTTACATGAAGGGTAGAAAGATTTTTTTTTTTCTTCAATCTCGTTGAACATGAAAGAAATGTAATTCATACGCGATGTTATCAGTTTCCATACATTTATTCTGAAATTTGATTTACTTAGTTCTTATTTTACTTGATACGATTTTGATTTTGTGTTCGCATTCATCGAAATTTGAGACTATATTACTAGCTAGTATTTTTTTCATTCAAATTTGGAAATCAGAGGCCGTGTAGTGACGGCAGTAAAAATACATAATGTCCCCACCCCAACTCCTCCTGTGGGTGTCGTAAGAGTCGACTAAGGGATTGAAGTGTCACTGACCATTATTTGATAAAAGATTGATGATGGGCAGCATCGTCATCATAGTGGACTTACTGCGATGATATTACTGCGATCGCCAATCCGCTTGCCCAGCGTGGCGATTAAGGGCATTTACCTCCTAATACGCATAGTTAATAGGAGAGGCCTACGTCTAGCAGTAGACTATCATAGGATGATGATGATTTTTTTCATTAATAATTTACTCTTTAAACGATGTAATTTTTAAGCAACACTAACAAATACGAAGGTACGTAATGCTAGAATGTTCTATCTAAACACATCGGGTTAACATTGGCGGAGTAATGTGTTTGCTTTCCACTCGGGAGAGTGGCGTCAGGTGTTTGAAGCATTTGAAGGGTTAACTGAATGCGATAGTTCGGTTTTGTATTAGGAAAATTATCGTTCTTTTTTATAGTTTTAGTTGAAACTAATTTATTCCTAACACACAAAGATACTTACTGCCGTGTGGTGACGGCAGTAAGAATACATTTGTTACCAGCACCCTGCGGGTGTCGTAAGAGTCGACTAAGGGATTGAAGTGTCACTGACCATTCTACAAGATTGATTGATTGTGGACTAAGATAGGCTGCTGATGTGATGTGATGGCCCGCAGATAAAAAGAAAAAGGATATAATTATTATTATGTAGCTATATACAAAAAAGGTGCCACGAAATGGTTTCACTTCGGCATGTTGACAGAAGAAATGAATTAACCCTTTAAAAATCTCTGTACCTAATTAGTTAATTTGTAGTAGTTCACTTTTCGACAAATAAATAAGTAGTTTAACTGTAGGTATAAACTAACAATTTTGCAACAAATAAGTATCTGTAAAGTAAAAGAATTGTGGCAGAGATCAATTTCACCTTAATTGGACCTCCCAATGGTAAAAGTATAACCATGTATCAATTTACTTGAGATTGTGAACATAATACCGCAATTAGGAACAGGAAGATTCATTCTTATTAATAATATCTCTCTGTGGACGATATATAACGAGATAATACAAAATATCGTGTATGTATCTTCCTTGTCTTACCGCATATTTTTTTTACGTGACAAAGGACAACTGAGCTCTCAGCCCACCTGATGGAAAGCAGGAACTGAGGGTCATGGACATAGCGATCAGAAAATTGCCTATGCGCTGCCTACCCTGAGGACTTAGATGGATTGCCTCTATCTATGTCAGTAATTACACCGGCTACCTTAGCCCCAAACCGGAACACAGCAGTGCAAACACTTCTTTAGCGGCATCATCATCATATCATTATCATCATATCTCTCACCATGCTCATGGCAAATCTTTATTGCCATGCGCAATATGCGTATGATAAATTTTCCTTCAACAGCTTCTAGTCACTATACCTAGATATTCTTCTAGCCAGAACGAAAGATTGACAAAATGAAACATCGACATAATGCCGCCTTCCACTGCGAGCGAAACGGACTCATTAATGGCTTCGTTTCACGTTCATCGCTTGCCAAGTGCTAGTATGCAGTTGACGGCTGTAAGCACACCAGCGGTGTAAGTTAACAACTTCGCGGACACTACCCCAGACGCAATAGAAGAAACAATGAGATTACGCCTATAGGCGTAGTATAGTAGTAGTATAGTGTCCACGAAGGTGTTACGCGGAGCCATTAATGAGTCCGTTCCGCTAGCATTAGTATAACTGTTATCGATGAGTACGCCCTATTCTCATTAAGATGCTGACTTCGTAAAATCAGGGAACCAAGAAATACAGGACCCATCTACGTTTTATTTTTGAATATGTAATAATACGGACGTTTATGTATAAGGGAATTGGAGAATACCAAATATTACCTACTTCCAATATTGTAATAATTTATTTCTATGCAGAAAAATAGGAAAGCTATGAGATATTTTTACAAATTTTAGAAGTTTTACGGTAATTTGCATTATTTCTCAAATCTATTCCAAGCTTTTAAAATATATCAAAAAAATCTGAATATTTAACAACCCTAACTTACTATTATAACAATCTTTCGACAAAAAAACTCGTTTACCTATATCTTCAGAAGCTATTCTATCGGTCTAGCTCAGGGCTTCGTAGCTTTAGACAATGTTGCTAGATACTGGAATGCAATAAAGGAGCCACGTTTTAAAATACGGAATTTGCAGAAAAAATCGAAATCACCTAACTTTGTAATATTTCTAGCTAAAATATTTAAAGTTTTAAGTCTTTATTGTCATCTTGTTACAATGACTGTCAATTTCATTCAAAATTAGTAAATTATATTTTAAATACGTTCACATTGATCCACGCCAAGATCCCTTCTGTTAGGAACAGAATGAAATCTAAGAGGAAAGGGAGAAAATCGACAGTACCTTGTTAGTCTTGGTAATTGTTACTTGTGTTGTGAGGGATCCCTCGTGGAGCAGGCCTGCTTTCTTCTTATCTTGATTTTCTTATTAGATTTTGTCACGTCAGTCACTTTAGTCTTTGAAGTTAAGCGGAGGAACAATGAAAATGCATAAGGCAGGAGAAATCACCACAATTATTGAATTTTAAAATAATTATGAAGCGAGACACTGTGTCGGCCATTGAAAAGTTTGCAAAAGTAAAGTTTTGAGTCGATGAGTGACCGAATGATAAATTTTGATTTGAGCGATATCCGGTGAGTGATGGAGTGAATAGGAAACGTCAAATGTTGCTAGAATAAAACCCAATAATTCCCTAACATACTGCCCGGGAAGAAATCTCCAAGATTTCTTAATGTAAACTAAGAATTATCTGCCAGAGCACAAGAAAATATATTATTGCTAAGAAAGTTATAATTATGTTAAACTAAGTTATAGATTTATTACATTTAGTCAGTGTTGATAAGGAAGAGGACAAAGTTTAGATACTGGTCTAACTAAATTGTTGCCTGTACTAGTTTTCAAAGAAGCTACACGTGCTACACCATCTTTGCCTGGCGACAAGGAAACAATGCGTGCCAACTTCCAACAATAAGGAGTAGTGTTTTCGTTTATGATAAGTACTACGTCATTAACCTTAAGATTTTCTGATGGTTTAAACCACTTAGAGCGGGTTTGCAAATGATGCAAATATTCTACATTAAACCGCCGCCAAAACTGTTGGGTTAAACTTTGTAAAAATTGCCAACGAGACAATCTGTTAGGCTTTTCTGCATAAAATTCGTATTCTGGTAACGATACCATATTATCCCCAACAAGAAAATGGGCTGGTGTCAAAACGTCTATTTCATTAATGTCATCAGAAATTGGACATAAAACTCGAGAGTTTAAAATAGATTCGATTTTTGAAAATAGAGTTGCCATTTCCTCAAAAGTAAAGATGGTTTCACCTATTACGCGTTTTAATAATAGTTTTGTAGACCGTACGGCCGTTTCCCATAGTCCTCCCATGTTTGGAGCGGAGGGGGGATTAAAGTGCCACTGAAGCTGATGTTTGAGAAAATAATTTTGAACATCAGAATGTTCAATATTCCCTTTTAAAAAGGTTTACGTTTATGACTTCTGGTGAATTGGTCTGGCGAAGAAGTATAACGGTTTTTTTATGAGCAATTTACCTGTTTAACGTGTTTTTTTTTCTTTGTTTAGATAATATTTATTTATAAATGCTGTGTTTGAATCGAATATTTTGGGCGAAAGAGTTTAATTTTTACTTTAAATGTACTTGCACTATTTTTAATACCTTTATATAGCCCTTAATCTACGTTTTTAATTGTATTGTATGTTTTCAATTTTTTCGCATATTTTAATGTTGTAATTTTTGTTTTTTAGGCCATGTAACGAACTTTTTAAATATACTTTAACAAAATTGTTTATATTACGTATTGTTATTAGGAACAATTATATAGCTTGTGTTTACTTTAATTTATTATTTTATAGGTTTTAATGTTGACATTTTGTTTTTTTATGTTCTAATGAATTGATGTTTTAATATTATGACGTTGTAATTTGTTGTGTAGATTAATTGATTTTATAGGAGTATTGGACTTCTGTAGTTTCTGCTACCTTTTTTTTATTAGTTTTTTTTTTATTACAATGCTTTCGTTTTAGACATTTGTATACAGTTATTTGTGTAAAAAAAAATAGTAACTGTGGTTAACTAACATTGTATTTAAGTTGTTTGTGCTATGAGTGACCTCTCTCCGTTATCTCCATGTCCACATTGTCCCGTCTCGTCCAGAACTTTCACCCCACATGGCCTTAGAGTGCATATTGGTCGCATGCACAAGGATGTTCCGCGTCCGCTTTCTCCTCGTCCTTCACAGGGCTCGCAGTCAGTACAAACTGACAACTCGAGTGTCCTTGGGTTGGCAGACCTGCCTTCCCTTAAAGTTCAGTACGGGTCCTGCGTCATATACCGAAGGGGGCTCGGAGTTTGGCGGCGGGAAAGTTATCTGACCTTATAAATAAATGTGTGGACACCAATGGAACGGCTGAGTGGTTTGCGTTGCTGTCCTTCGCCTATTCCGCACTAAAAGCGCCAGAATCAACAGGTCCCGGCAGCCTCACTACGAAGGTCAAGCGGAATATTGAGTCTTTTTGCGGCATCGAGTCTATAGGCGACCTTGAGATGGGTGACCCACCCTTGAGATCCTTCTCAGTTTTGAGATCTATTGAGTCGAAAGTTTTTGACGGAGATCTCAGAGGTGCGGTGCGGATGCTCATGTCTGATGACGCGGTGGCACCGTCGAACTTGGAGACGTTGGCGTCACTACAATCGAAACATCCGGCGCCCTCTCGATCGTTAGTTTTTCCAGCGGCGCCTGATGGATCCGTTCCTGTTTATTCTGTTGAGCCGAAGGACGTTGTTCAATCACTTAGCACATTTAGCAACAGTTCTGCGGCTGGTTTGGACGGTATACGCCCGGCCCATTTGAAGGAGCTGACTTCGGGTTCTGCCGGTGACAATGGGGTTCGTTTATTGGATGCGCTGACGAAATTATGCAATTTTTTATTTAGCGGACAGTTAAAGTCATCGGTCTGTCCTTATATGTATGGAGCGTCCCTTTGTGCTTTGGCGAAGAAGGGTGGAGGTTTAAGGCCAATTGCGATAGGAAGCACATTTCGTCGTTTGACGGCTAAACTAGGTTGCCGGGCTGTCAGGAGGGAAATGGCTTCTTATTTGCAGCCTCACCAATTAGGTTTTGGCACGAGCCTGGGTTGCGAGGCTGCTATTCATGCAACCCGAGCCTTTTCGAGAGACCTGGGAAACGCGAAATGTGTAATTGTTAAGTTGGACATAAAAAACGCATTCAATACTTTGGAGCGAGATGTTATGCTGGCGGAGGTCAGGGAGAATTTGCCTTCCCTCTTTCCTTTCCTTTTCCAGGTATACTCGTCTCCTTCTAATCTTTTTTATAATCGTTCCTGTATTCTTTCCCAGGTCGGGGCACAGCAGGGGGATCCACTTGGCCCTCTCGTCTTTAGTTTGGCAATACAGAAGGCGATTTCCGAGCTTAAATCCCCGTTGAACATTTGGTACCTCGATGATGGTACCCTCGGGGGTTCGCCGGAGCAAGTAAGGCAGGATCTGCTCACGCTTCTTCCGCGCTTCCGAGAACTGGGGCTAGAAGTCAATTCGAGCAAGTGTGAGTTTTTCCCTTGCAGCGCCGATTCCCGAGCTTCCTTTCCCGAATTTTGTTCCTTGCTACCCGGGCTCAGGGAGTTGTCAGTTCTGACCTTTAACCTTTTGGGTTCCCCTATTTTCCCAGAAGCCATTCCTGAAGCATTCGAGGAGCGAAGGCGGCATCTCCTGGTTGCTAAGGAAAGGCTAATGGGTCTCACAGCTCACGTGGCGCTGGTTCTGCTGCGGCTTTGTTTCTCCGTTCCTAGACTTACCTACTTTTTGCGCACCGTACCAGCATGGCTGCACCCCGGGCATATTGACTCTTTCGACCTTGTTTTGAAGGAGTCGGTAGAGTGCCTTATGAATGTCTCCCTCGGCTCAGATCAATGGGACCAGGCTTCATTGCCCATTCGGAGTGGTGGATTGGGTATAAGGCGCGCCCGGGATGTGAGTTTGCCTGCTTTCCTGGCTTCGGCGGCTGGGGTGGAAGACCTTGTCACTCTAATTGTACCTTTGAATGATGGTGGCAAGGTAACCATACCTTATGCCGCTGATGCTTTGTCTGCATGGTCGACTCTTAATCCGGGTGCGTCCAGACCAGATAAATTTGATCTCCAGCGGTCTTGGGATGACATTGGTGCGAAAAGAGTTCTGAATGGTCTTCTGGAAAGCGCGCTGGGTGCTGATAGGGCGAGACTCAACGCGGTGTCGAGGCCAGAGTCCGGGGCATGGCTACACGCTCTCCCTTCTCCACATATGGGAACTCTCCTGGACAATGATTCGTTGCGGGTGGCCGTGGCTCTCCGCATAGGCTGCGACGTTTGTGAACCTCATATATGCGTCTGCGGCACTATGGTGGAGAGCAATGGGCATCATGCATTGAGTTGTTGTCGGTGTGCGGGGAGATTCCCTCGTCATCACGCCTTGAACGACTTAGTCCGTAGGGCACTTACTTCTGCGGGTATCCCATGTGTCTTGGAGCCTCCGGGACTTAGCCGGTCGGATGGCAAAAGGCCGGATGGTTTGACCTTAGTGCCCTGGGAAAGAGGTAAGTGCCTGTTATGGGACGCCACGTGTGTCAGTACTTTTGCTATGTCGCACCTAAGTCGTACAATGCGAACACCCGGAGCGGCTGCTGAGTCGGCGGCCGTACGTAAGCGGGAGAAGTATGCAGTACTCTCGAATTACTTGTTCGTGCCGCTGGCTGTGGAGACCATGGGTTGCTGGTGTTCGGAGGCCAGGGTCTTCTTTACCGCGCTAGGACATCGGTTACGAGAGAGGGGTCATGACCCTCGTTCCGGGTCATTCTTGCTGCAAAGGTTGGCTATCGCCATTCAGCGCGGCAATGCTGCCAGCGTTATGGGCACTTTTGCACCGGGAATGACTCGGGGAGGGTTGTTTGATTAGTGTTTATCGTAGGTTTTGTTTTTTATTTGTTTTATTGTGTTGTAGTTATTTTGTAAGTTGGTTATATCTAATGTCATCGTTATTATAATTGTGTATTTTTTTATTTAATATATAGGTATACCAATAAGTATATGTAAATTGTGTAATAATATGGAATATTTTAAAAAGGAATAGAGTTCTTTCAAGTGATTGTTGGCTCCAACAAAGTTGGTTCCACAATCGGAGTATATGTCAGTACACCACCCTCGTCTACTGACAAAGCGTGTTAAACAGGCTAAGAAACAGTCGGTAGAAAGGTCCGACACCAACTCCAAATGACAAGCTTTCGTGACCATGCAGACAAATATACACAAATATGCTTTAGCAATTGGAGCCCGTTTCAATCTACTGGTTTTTATAGAAAAAGGGCCGGCATAGTCTACTCCAACCTTCGAGAAGGGTCGACAGGGAGCTAGTCTCGATGGAGGTAAATCAGCCATTAGATAGTCTGCAGGTTTTGGATTAGCCTTAAAGCATTTGTGACATTTCCAAATTTGTTGTTTAATAACAGTCCGAACCGATAAAATCCAAAATTGCTTTCGCAAGAGTGACAATAACATGGGTGTACCCACGTGCAAGTAAAGCTCATGATAGTAATTTATTAACAGTATTGTTAAATGATGTGACTTCGGGAGAATCACAGGATGTTTACGTTGAGTGGATAGGTTGGTGTAACTTAATCTTCCTAACACGCGTAGTAACCCTTCCGAATCGATAAAGGGAGACAGCTTTCGCAATTTAGTTCGGTGTGACAATCCCTTTTGAACAAGTTTTAACTCAGTGGTGAAGACTGAAGCTTGCACAATTTTTATTAAAGAGTATAAGGCAGTACGCCATTCTACACACGTTAACGGACCAACCCGTTTTGAATTAGGATTCCTACAATTATGAATGAATCGGAGACAATATCCTTGAACCTTCACAAGCGTGTGAAGTGAACTATATTTTGACATAAAGTCAGGACAGTCCTGGTCATAAGTGACCTTGCTTACTTGGATAGGAGATGCTTGTTTTTCACTTAAATCAGACAACACAGTTTTGCGCTGTCGTGAATCATCAGACCGCCAAGTGTCTGGTGATTGTTGAAGCCACGGTGGCGACCACCAAAGAGGATGAGAGCCAAGTTCCGAAGGCATGAGACCTCGGGATGCCACATCAGCAGGATTCATTGAAGATGGTACATGTCTCCAACAGGAAGGAGAGGTGTTTGCTAGAATCTGAGAAACTCGATTTCCTTCAAACATCTTTAACTGATGTACTGGTGTGCGTATCCACGACAATGCAATATTAGAATCGCACCATATTACAATGTCATGTGCAAGATGAATCAACTCAGAACAATGTTTAGCTAATTTAGCCGCTAAGAGAGCCCCACATAGCTCTAGACGTGGCACAGTCATCTTCGTTTTAATCGGTGCAACCTTGGATTTAGATAACAGCAAGTGGACCTCCACTTCATTATTGGTTTTCTCAACCCGTAGGTAAACTACAGCAGCATAGCCTTTAAGAGACGCATCGGAAAAAGCGTGAATAGTTAACTTATTGCCATCGGCAGGCAACACAAATCTGCGCAGTTTAATATCTGACAATTCACTGAACTCATTAATGAACGAGAGCCATTGAGTTTGTTCCTCGACAGGTAAAGGGTCATCCCAACCGATGCCCAAAAGCCACAGCCGTTGCATGAAAGCCTTTGCTGTAAATACCACAGGCATTAGCCAACCACATGGATCGTATATGCAAGCTATATTAGCAAGCACAGCACGTTTTGTCATTCCAGTATTTGAAATTCTACTATGATACGTGAACGCATCAGACATTGGGTTCCATTTAACACCGAGCACCTTAACGGACCCTTCATTTTGAGGTTCAAATGACAATGGTCCTTCACGGACATTGTCAGGAAAGTCGGACAAAAATTCACTATTATTGCTTGACCATTTACGCAACTCGAAACACCCCTGGCGAAGAAGGTCGACCAATTGCTCTCTTATCTCCCGAGCACTGTCGACGTCGGAAGCTCCTGTCACTATATCATCAACGAAAATTTGATTAGACAAAATTTGACTAGCGACTGGGTGTGTAACTTTTCCTTCTTCTGCCAGTTTCAAAATACATCTCATCGCAAGATATGGACTTGGAGAAAGTCCAAAAGTTACGGTTTTTAAACGAAATTCTTCAATGGGATCATCAGAATGTTGACGCCAGAGAATTCTTTGATAGTCGCGATCTTCAGGGTGCACGAGTACCTGTCTGTACATAGCCTTGATGTCACAAGTGAATGCAAGAGGGTGAAGACGAAAACGTAACAATATGTCGACTATGCTACGCTGAAGTTTGGGTCCAACGTGCAGAACATCATTCAAAGACAAGCCAGTGGAAGTGGGCATAGAACCATTATAAACTATTCTTAATTTTGTTGTTGATGACTCTTTGGTCACTGCATGATGACTTAAATAGTATTTGCCACTACCAGGTGGATCAAATACAGGCTCCATGTGATTTTCATCTAGGTATTCTTGTAATACCTTGCTATATTCTAACTTAAGTTCAGGATCCTTTTTAAATCTTCTTTCCAAACTTAAAAGTCTCCGAGTAGCCAACTGATGACTATCACCCAACTCACTTTCATTTCCCTTAAAGGGTAGACGAACAACAAATCGGTCGTCATCATCTCGTGAGACCGTTTTCGAAAAATGATCCTCGATAATTTGATCATCAGGATCAGGTTGTATAAAATCTGGAATCTGTTCAATCTCCCAGAATTTTGTCAAACAATCATCTAATGACACATGATGTGACAACAGATGAGGAACAGGGTCATTGAATTGAGAGGTACCCATGATAACCCAACCAAAGACAGTTTTGTAAGCTGCCGGTAAATTGTGAGAAGGCCACACCTTCTCACCACAGAAAATGTCATTATAGACGTCACCGCCTAGTAAAATGTCTATTGGCCTAGACAGGAAGAAGTCATCATCTGCCAATTGCAGATTCTGATAGTTTGACTTTATGTCTGCAGACAGAGAGACTGAAGGTAAATTGCGAGTCGCATATTTCAAAACAACAGCCGATACAGTCAACAATGGTTTGTCTGAAGTCATTGATTTTAAAAATATATTGGCTAAGCCATGTGACTTATGGGGTAAGCAGGGTCCTACTCCATAGATGGCTACTGGCTCATGGTTATGTTTGAGTTGTAAACGCTGAACACATTCCTCAGAGATGATTGAACACTCCGCTCCTGGGTCGATAAACACCCGAACTGCCTGAAAGTGTCCATCGCCGTTTCCTGCAAGAGCCATAGCAGTACCTAAAGTCACATGTGGCAAGTTAAGCTTGCTGTCCTTTTTAGGAAAGGACTTCAATGTAGCATTGTTAACAATGGAATTTAATTCTTTTTCATCTATAGAAGCAGAAGCTTCACACCTTTCAGCAATGACAGCAGCAGATTTGACTGCAGGTGTAGAAACCTCAACATTTGGAGAAGATGCACAGATCAAAGTGTGATGCTTAGCCTGACATATCTTGCATTTATGTAATGAGCTACATTCATGATATTTATGGGAACCAAAACAGTTAAAGCACAAATTTTTAGATTTCAAAAAATCTCGACGCTGTTGAATATTCAAAGCCTTGAATTTATTGCACATATACATGTAATGATCAAGATTGCAATATCTACAACTTATTTCCTTCTTACTTTCTTGGACATGCATCACCATTTTTGGATTATGCTTAGGTTGTTGACCCTTGAAAGCTAGTGGTTTAGATGGCCCACTAACAGATGTCTTTAAAGCATTAGACATTTCCAATGCCTTACACTGGCATTCCAAGAAAGTTAGAAGTTCAGAATATTTAGGGATATCTGACCCCGTTAAACTTAATTCAAATTTTTCGCGTAATTCCATTGGTAACTTCCTTAACAGAATATGTAATAGAATAAATGACCAGTCGTCAGGTTTAAATTTCAATGCTCGAAGAGCAGCCAAGTGTTCATTAAACAAGTTTAAAAAACGCCTTAAATCAGACTTCATGTTGACTATTATTGTCGGAAGAGACATAATTGCTTCCAAATGGGTGTCAGCAATTAGACGAATATTAGCGAAACGATTCTCTAATAAGGTTAAGGCAACACTATAATTCTCATCAGTGAGTGGTAAATGTTTAACCAAGTTCAGAGGTTCACCTGATAAACATGAAATTAAATAATGTAATTTTCTCACAGGCTTGAGTGTCGAACTCTCATCAACAATATTTTTGAATATATTTATGAAATTTGTCCATTTAGTGACATCTCCGTCAAAAGTCGGAAGAGAAATACGAGGCAGTGGTATATCCTGCACGCAATTTTGATAGTTGTTTACATTTGTCGGCGGCGAGTTATCAGTTGGACATAACTGTGCATAAAGAACACTTACTTTGTTTAACTTTGTATCATACTCCAAGTATTCTTGCATATGTTTTTCGGGGTCGAAACCAGCACGTTTCCCCGCCTCCACAGACACGTAAGTTTCTTTAAATTCATTTTTTATTTGAAGCAGCTCGTTACACCGCGTCGTGAACTCTAGCAATTTCGATTCGCTATCATTGGCGCACTCCGACGCGTTATACACCAGATCTACTTGAAGTTTTGCTAATTTGTATCGAATGTCGGCACTCATTTTGACTATTATTTATTAGACATACATCACAAATTAAACGTAAACAAATAACCGCACGATTCAAGTCAAAGTTGAAAACCGAACTGACAGATGACAGTAGTGACAATCGTTAGTTCACTCACTCGGTTCGCTCACGGGCATAGACTAAAATGAATGGTATGAACTAAAAATGAACGTATCGATCGACGAAGGTTATCATGTCTACCAACACTGACTAAAGAATTATAGGTACAATTCCACCGTCAAATTTGTAAAAAACGAACTTATTATTTTCACAACCTCTAAAAGATTGATCAAAGGATTTAATTATGCACTAGCAGAAAATTAAACGTTTGAGTCGTAATTACAAACACGTTTAAGACAAGTATGACATAAAATGCGACACGCGCAGACACAAATTACTTTCGTAAGACAAATCAAAATGCATTTACATGCAGTCACTTTCGACACAAAATACACGACATGTGCAGATACTTAATTACTTTAATTTTGATTAAAGCAAGACAAATGCAAACTTGCAGACAACAAAATGCACCGTGTGCAGACAATTATTACTTTATGGGAAAAGTAAGGTGAATATTTCAAAGATTGACTTAGCAAAAATGGCCGACAAAAGTTTTACGTACGAGTTTAACTTTAGAATTTTGACACGAAATTTCAGAAATAAGGTTCGAAGGAACAAATTTCATGTTAGGAACAGAATGAAAACTAAGAGGAAAGGGAGAAAATCGACAGTACCTTGTTAGTCTTGGTAATTGTTACTTGTGTTGTGAGGGATCCCTCGTGGAGCAGGCCTGCTTTCTTCTTATCTTGATTTTCTTATTAGATTTTGTCACGTCAGTCACTTTAGTCTTTGAAGTTAAGCGGAGGAACAATGAAAATGCATAAGGCAGGAGAAATCACCACAATTATTGAATTTTAAAATAATTATGAAGCGAGACACTGTGTCGGCCATTGAAAAGTTTGCAAAAGTAAAGTTTTGAGTCGATGAGTGACCGAATGATAAATTTTGATTTGAGCGATATCCGGTGAGTGATGGAGTGAATAGGAAACGTCAAATGTTGCTAGAATAAAACCCAATAATTCCCTAACACCTTCAATATACACATCATCATTGTATCCAGTCTCGAAATTGCATAATTAAAAAAAAAGCGGATCCGCGCGACCAGTTTGTGGATTAATATTGGAAAATGCGGAGAAAATGCAAAATGCGGAGCACCTGGCCACACTGACTTTAGCACTAAATCCCCAGCGATTCTAGAGGGGCACACTGAAGTTTCTCTGAATACATCGTTTGCTGAACGTTCCATTCCTCAGGGTTACTACGCAAGCTAAAACTCCCTAAAACTAAGGAATTTACTTGAAAAAACCCCGTAAAAAAACATAATATTTATTTTTTACGAAGAGATTTGAGGGTCTATAGCGAACTTCGAAAATCGTATATTATGTACAGTACATTCGATTTGTCTCTATAACTATCACTGCATTACTCCAAAAAAGGCGCGTAACTACAAAGTTACGCCTGTTACTTGTTACTGGAACAATAACAAAAATAAAACCGGCTAAGAGCATGTCGGGCCAATCTCAGTGTAGGGTTCCGTAGTTATTCAAAAACGGCTGGGCCGATTATGTTCGAAATAGTTTTATTTTAAAGTATTCTGTAAGCCACTACTATTCTACACTATTCATGATTTCTTTCTATTTTTTGGACCTACGGATCAAAAGTTAGAGGGGGGGGACACAATTTTTTTTTTCTTCTGCAGCGATTATCTCCTAAAAATGGACTTTAGAAAAAAACTTTCGTTCAAGACCCTTATTCTTTTTGAAAGACCTATTAAATGATATCCCACACTATAGGATTACAGCAAATAAAAAAAACATCCCCACTTTACCAGTTGGGGAGGTACCCGATTTTTTTTTCTAGTTTTTATTGTACCACTTTGTTGGCATGATTAATATGTATACCTGTACCAAATTGCAGATTTCTAGTATTAACGGCCACTGAGCTATGCTGCGGACAGACGGACAGACGGACATGGCGAAACTACAGCGTGGGTATTTGATACGGGCGAATAATTAATCCAGCTATACTATCTGATCCTACGAGTCGTATAAGATAACCATTTCGTTAAATTTTGTTGTTGATTAGGTGTAATGATTTTTCTAAAGTGCAACCCAGCAGCAATGTATGCCGGCCAACTGACATGAGACTCGTATGACGTTTAGATACTTATGTCTACTTTAAGTAATGTGGCTACCAGTGGATGCAATACATTGCGGGCTCAATTATTTTGTATGAAAAAAAAAACCTTAATTTCTAAAATAAATTTATGTAAATAGGTTCCCTAGGTCCGATAGTAATCGCCACTAAAATATTCGCCCGTATCAAATACACACGCTGTATAAGGGTTCTGTTTTTGCCATTTTGGCTACAGAACCCTAAAAATTACAAAAATAAAAGAAAGACGAATATTTATATTTTTTATGGCATTTTTTATGATAGCTTCAATTGTGTTCCGAAAATTGTTGATAAATACAAACTGTTTAGTATAGAATTAACAAAAACATTAAAGCTGAAATATTTATTACCTTTAACTCAAAATTGCCATAGTATTAAAGTACTCCAACTAACACAAACAATAACAATGTACCTAAATTACCCACATGATACACTACGCTTAGCAAGATAAACTACTCTCGAGAGGTCGATTCATTGTGTTTAAACAAAAGCCACGACAAATATGGCGGAAGTCGAGAAAATACTATTGTGAATTCAAATTGTGTAGATTAGAAGCGATTTTGTACTCTGTTAGTGAAGTTTACATTTTAGAAAACATGTGAGTTTTACTTAGCCCACATCAAGATGCATTTAGACCAAACAAGCATTCGCTCATTCTTTCCCGCACTCTACGAAAATTGTTCGCTACACAAAACGTGATTCGTCGAAATTCGTTGATTTAGTAGTAGAGTGGGGGATAGAATGAGCGAATGCTCGTTCGGTCTAAATGCACCTTTATTTCGACATTTCCTGAATATTATGTTACTCATATTATTATTAGGTACCTACTGATAGATGTGAACTCCATATCGACGGTAGAAAGGCTAATTGGCTTAAGCGACACTTAGGGCGATATTGAGTTATTTATATCATCGGAGTCGGCAGATTTTTCTCCGTCGATTGAGCTCGGTTTCATAGCGATCAGACGATTTTGATGGCGGTTAACACTTTTGAAATTTGGTACAGCGTTAAAAAAATCAAGGCATGAAGCAACATAAAAAATTGCATTTTTGAATGAAACGTGACTTGACCCACAAATATGTTTGGTTCGTTCCCGCTTAAGCGGTTTTTACTTTCCCAACTTTGCCATTCGTTTTGATTTGAACCTTTTGGCTTTACTCCATCACACACGATCATCGTCGTTTAAGTCAATTGAACTTCAACAAAAAAGTGCCACCATAGGCGTTTGAAGCATTTAGCCTCCATTTAAAATAAAAGAAGCATGTCGCTTGAACCATTTAGCTCTTCCCAATTTTTTAGGGCATGGGTCGCTTCAATCAAATACGTAAAACCCTAAACCATAAAATGTATGTTACTTAACCCAGTTATTACTGAAACTTTTTAAAAAGTCGGATTGCTTTGATTTTTAAATATGATGTCCTATAATGAAGTTATATTACAGTAAAAATAAAATAAAAAATATTGATCGTCTGGGAAAGCTGGAAAATGAGTGGCGTTATAACGGCCGGTAGTAAAATCGGCGGCTACCAGCCAGTTGTAATATCAATGTATTTTAGATTCAAATAAAATACACTATCATTGTTAAATGTTGTATTATTGGGTTTAAATTTAATAGTAACAGTATGATAAGCCACAAAACACGTCTTTGGTGGGTCACTGTATAAAAATATTCCCAAAAAACACTTAATTTCTGAAATACTTATATTACCGACTGCATTTTTCTGGCTCGCGTATAAATTTGTATATACCAAGAGCTCAATTATCTCATCAATCATCATTAAACTCATAGTAATACATAGGGGATTGGTGATATCTCGGTTCTTCTAGGTCTTGCCACTGTCTACGTTCCCTGGGGTTAGGTATCCTGGTTTACCCACTTGTATTGTTGAGATTTTTGTACACTAGGTAAACGCGTAGCATACGCGTTTTAGCATTGGAAACTGGAGGCGGGGGTAACTGTTCAAGTGTTCATTATAATTTTCAGGTGAATTTTCGGTAGTAGTACGTATTTTTTTGGCTAATGTCGACAAAAATAAATCGTCTTCCGAATCGTCATTTTCCGAATATGAGCTAGGTCTAAGCTCTGCGGGAGCCCTGCTGAGATCCTAAGAAGCCCTTAGCTGAGATCCTAAGACGATTAAAATTATGTCAAAACTATATTTACCGTAATGAAAAATAACATACAAAATTGACTAAAAACAAACCTGGAAGATTATATAACGACAGGAATTCCTCATCATCCGAATCTTCATCAGTTAGTTCATTATTAGGATTTTCCGGTGGAAAAATAGTAATTTTATTGGCAAATCATTATCAGAGTCCAAATGGTGCAGGTTGTCAATTATTTCGTTAAGGCGTAAACCCTTTTTCTTCAGTGGCCAATAAGCAAAATAGTGTCAATAAATAGACGTCAATTTTACTACCGGGCGTTATAACGCCACAATTTTTCGATTCAAAATAAGTCCAATAAAGAAAGTGATAATATAAACTTTTTTATATTAAAATTATACTATTATATCATTCCTCCGTGAAACATCATGATTAGGCTACACTGTCAACAAATTCAATAAAAAAAAATTACCTTTTCGTGGGCATGTTTCAAAGAAATCACTTAAGTTATTTTAAAACACATCTGAGCTTAAAACCACATCCGACACTGTGACAAAGAACAATGTGATTGGTTGAAGTACCATTCCTTAGTACAATAATTAAACTTGATCTTTGTTTATGCAACTTCAAAGCCATAAATATTGCGGGTAGATCTAACGCTCAATTGGTGGCGTTATAAAGGTCAGTAGTAACAAGTGGGTTAAGCATTTTGAACCTCTTTTAATAGATGGGAATGTCGGTTGAAATAGAATATTTGTTTGACCTGTGTCATTTAAATCCTTATAATAAAATCATAATGCATCATATATGAGTGTAGCTTAAATCATCAAAAATTTCTATGAGAAACAATTGGCTCGGCGGTACAATCACACTCTTGCCACCGTCGGCGGTTTTTGAGCCGCTCGCCTATAAACACCGCCGCCCCCCGCGCGGGCGCGTCAATCACTTGTAGTCTGTGCCGGTAGGCGCATGTGCCGTAGTGATTTGTGTGTGATACTGAAATCGTGTATTTCACAGTATGAAATAATTTAATTATTTTCATTGTTATTTCTTGATTATTTAATAATAATTAAAGTTTAAGTCTATATACTTACTTACGTATTTCTGCCGCTTATATTGTAAAAAAAAACTGACTACAGATATAATAAAAATGAAGATTAAAAAATGTAACGTATCAATCCATATTATAATACCACCACCACCATCAGCCTATATTAGTCCACTGCTGGACGTAGGCCTCTCCTATTAACTATGCGTATAGACGCATTAGGAGGTAAATGCCCATAATCGCCACGCTGGGCAAGCGGATTGGCGATCGCAGTAATGTGTCCACTATGATGACGCTGCTGCCCATCATCAATCTTTTATCAAAATATTATAATACATATTATAATATTTCCGACTTGATTGTAAAATTGTTATAGAATAAAGTCTTATCTTATATTATCTTATCTTAATCGTAGTACTAAATTAATTAAAGATGTTAGGCAAAAAGAGCATTTTTTTCCAATAAAAGCGACAGAAAGGTTATTTCGGATGAAACGCTGCACGCTGTAATCAATATACGCAATTTTTCTAAGACTAAGATTCTGCCAAATAACTATCTAATTATGTTATTAGAAGCAAATATTTTTCTTTATATAGCAATAAAAATTGAGAAAAACGATTTTCATTGAATTTGTTTTCTTTAGACCTGCAGAGTAATTATACCTTTGCCTCTAAATATCCGAGCTTCAACCATCATGTTTAATCATATTCATATAATTCCTGATATTTAAGCAATCCGTTTTTCAATGAGTGGGTGTCATTAAGTCAATTAGAATCGCCACTTATTTCCATTAAAGAATCGCTTAAACTGTTTAGCCTTACACCGTTGTATAGTAAAAATAGCGCTTAGCTCATTTAGCCTTCTTTTGAAAAAAGTGCACTTGTACACTACAGTCATTTGACTTGCCTCCGGCGGCAGACGCTGTTGGTATTTGAACCAATTAGCCTTTCTCTAATTTTTAGCAGATTTGTCTTAAGCGACCTTTATTTCGAGACATAATAAACTAATTTTATCAAGGTAGGTACCAAATTATGCGCCTTTATATCTTGAATATTTGATGGCAGTTGCGTTACAATATACCTGTTACTTTTTTTGTAGCGATTTTTTTTCTAAAAAATAAAACTTTAAACGGCTCTCCTGTAAAGTTCATAAAATGTCGGTTAAGTCAATTAGCCTTTCTACCGTCGATATATTGGTCGAATGCAGATTTTTTTTTACATAGAAGGTCTTAATCACAAAGGCGGGCGTCAAATTCACGCCGTCAATTATGTTTGTCAGCCTCTGTAGCCTAGTTGGTAGTGACCCTGCCTACGAAGCTGGAGGTTCCGGGTTCGAATACCGACGAGGGCATTATTTGTGTATTTATTTCTCACAAATATTCGTTCCTTGACTAAATATATAAGTACCTATCTAGTATCTATTACCTATATATCGTCGCCTGGATGCTTAAGCCAAGTTGCCAATCGCTAACGCTTAGTAGCGTATCGTAGTTTACCATCTCTGTCATTCTTTCATATTAGTGCGATAAAGACAGTTAGCTACCTTTTGTTTACGATGTACGATTAAGCTTTAGCGATTGGCAACTTGTCTAAACACCCTGGTGTACATCACAAGCCTCAATCGAGTTTACCAAAAATAGTCAAAAGTATTTATTTGCTCAGAATACAGTTATTCAGTTGTTTTGTTACAATAATGTTGCCCAGTGTATTCAGCCTGCATGCAGACGTACAAACAATATTATGAAGGAGCCATGCGATTTAAAATGATAATTACTTAATGATAATTGTTAATAATAATAACATGTCAATTTTAAAATGTGTACAATATATCGACGGTAGAAAGGCTAATTGACTTAACCGACATTTTATGAACTTTACAGGAGAGCCGTTTAAAGTTTTATTTTTTAGAAAAAAAATCGCTACAAAAAAAGTAACAGGTATATTGTAACGCAACTGCCATCAAATATTCAAGATATAAAGGCGCATAATTTGGTACTTACCTTGATAAAATTAGTTTATTATGTCTCGAAATAAAGGTCGCTTAAGATAAATCTGCTAAAAATTAGAGAAAGGCTAATTGGTTCAAATACCAACAGCGTCTGCCGCCGGAGGCAAGTCAAATGACTGTAGTGTACAAGTGCACTTTTTTCAAAAGAAGGCTAAATGAGCTAAGCGCTATTTTTACTATACAACGGTGTAAGGCTAAACAGTTTAAGCGATTCTTTAATGGAAATAAGTGGCGATTCTAATTGACTTAATGACACCCACTCATTGAAAAACGGATTGCTTAAATATCAGGAATTATATGAATATGATTAAACATGATGGTTGAAGCTCGGATATTTAGAGGCAAAGGTATAATTACTCTGCAGGTCTAAAGAAAACAAATTCAATGAAAATCGTTTTTCTCAATTTTTATTGCTATATAAAGAAAAATATTTGCTTCTAATAACATAATTAGATAGTTATTTGGCAGAATCTTAGTCTTAGAAAAATTGCGTATATTGATTACAGCGTGCAGCGTTTCATCCGAAATAACCTTTCTGTCGCTTTTATTGGAAAAAAATGCTCTTTTTGCCTAACATCTTTAATTAATTTAGTACTACGATTAAGATAAGATAATATAAGATAAGACTTTATTCTATAACAATTTTACAATCAAGTCGGAAATATTATAATATGTATTATAATATTTTGATAAAAGATTGATGATGGGCAGCAGCGTCATCATAGTGGACACATTACTGCGATCGCCAATCCGCTTGCCCAGCGTGGCGATTATGGGCATTTACCTCCTAATGCGTCTATACGCATAGTTAATAGGAGAGGCCTACGTCCAGCAGTGGACTAATATAGGCTGATGGTGGTGGTGGTATTATAATATGGATTGATACGTTACATTTTTTAATCTTCATTTTTATTATATCTGTAGTCAGTTTTTTTTTACAATATAAGCGGCAGAAATACGTAAGTAAGTATATAGACTTAAACTTTAATTATTATTAAATAATCAAGAAATAACAATGAAAATAATTAAATTATTTCATACTGTGAAATACACGATTTCAGTATCACACACAAATCACTACGGCACATGCGCCTACCGGCACAGACTACAAGTGATTGACGCGCCCGCGCGGGGGGCGGCGGTGTTTATATGCGAGCGGCTCAAAAACCGCCGACGGTGGCAAGAGTGTGATTGTACCGCCGAGCCAATTGTTTCTCATAGAAATTTTTGATGATTTAAGCTACACTCATATGATGCATTATGATTTTATTATAAGGATTTAAATGACACAGGTCAAACAAATATTATATTTCAACCGACATTCCCATCTATAAAAAGAGGTTCAAAATGCTTAAGTAACATACATTTTATGGTTTAGGGTTTTACGTATTTGATTGAAGGGACCCATGCCCTAAAAAATTGGGAAGAGCTAAATGGTTCAAGCGACATGCTTCTTTTATTTTAAATGGAGGCTAAATGCTTCAAACGCCTATGGTGGCACTTTTTTGTTGAAGTTCAATTGACTTAAACGACGATGATCGTGTGTGATGGAGTAAAGCCAAAAGATTCAAATCAAAACGAATGGCAAAGTTGGGAAAGTAAAAACCGCTTAAGCGGGAACGAACCAAACATATTTGTGGGTCAAGTCACGTTTCATTCAAAAATGCAATTTTTTATGTTGCTTCATGCCTTGATTTTTTTAACGCTGTACCAAATTTCAAAAGTGTTAACCGCCATCAAAATCGTCTGATCGCTATGAAACCGAGCTCAATCGACGGAGAAAAATCTGCCGACTCCGATGATATAAATTACTCAATATCGCCCTAAGTGTCGCTTAAGCCAATTAGCCTTTCTACCGTCGATATAATAATTCAATAATAAAAATGTCAAGGTAAATTTAAAACTTTAAAATAAAAAAAAAACAATAAAAAAAACAGAAATTCATAACATGGGACTTAATTGATATACGTAAGATGTCCCAAGACATTTATTTATTTTTATTTGTGTTACGAATTTTATGATAAAATATTATTTTTTCACTGCGAAAAGTTGTTAGGTACACAAAATTGAACTTTGTAACATAAAAATTATGACGATAAGATTTGTTTTTACGTAAAATTTTGCTATAGATTCATTAGACACTGTCAACCTACAACAATCTGT
The DNA here is from genome assembly GCA_025490895.1 of Thaumatotibia leucotreta. NCBI lineage: Eukaryota > Metazoa > Arthropoda > Insecta > Lepidoptera > Tortricidae > Thaumatotibia > Thaumatotibia leucotreta. The sequence continues at coordinate 46,089 of JALPQI010006135.1, forward strand.
GAGCTTACCACAGATGTCATATATTATATACCATAGATCAAGCAAACGTATCTACTTAGCGTGTCAAATGAACTCAGTGAAATCCACTGAGTTGTCCGTCTTTAATCGCAGCTTGCAGCTTTCGGGCATCAAATTTTGTAAGTTGAAGTGAACAAAAACATTAATAATGCCTCCTTAAGTAATATTAATTGCAACAACATAAAAAAATATCAATACTCAAGGGCCTGAGACATATTTAAAATCATAGGCAAGTAACAACTTCAGTACAAAATCTGACACGCTCGGCCGCCATACAAATGAATGAACTTGTTTCTTCTATCCAAATCTAATTCGTGGGTAAGCTGTATCACAGAAGATCGTCGTGTGTGTCATTTTATATGAAAATCTTTGAAAACAGAAACAGCGAATACAGCACGTCTATATTTAGCAGGCAGACGACGGGATTCCACATAACACTGCATTCTGATTATGAGATGCCCTTAACCCGATCGAGAATAGAATCTGGAACGCTGCCCAGGGAGTTGTGAAACGTTCTAGAAATTATTTGCATTTTTCACCTGCGACAACAAATTTTTGATCGTGATATAAGAAATAAGGATATACCTGTAGATGGATACCTTAGTACGTACAAGTTCACGAATCGACTTACCGTAAAACTACCAACTATAGTCCAAAAGCTCCCAACTATGGTCCAAAACTAAGTCGAAATATCTTCATCATCATCATCAGCCTATGATAATCCACTGCTGGACGTAGGCCGCTCCTATTAACTATGCGTATAGACGCATTAGGAGGTAAATGCCCATAATCGCTACGCTGGGCAAGCGGATTGGCGATCGCAGTAATGTGTGTCCACTATGATGACGCTGCTGCCCATCATCAAAAGAATGGTCAGTGACACTTCAATCCCTTAATCTACTCTTACGACACCCGCAGAAGGAGTTGGGGTGGTGACAAATGTATTCTTACTGCCGTTACCACACGGCCTTAGTATAATATATATGTAAATAAAATACATACAAAATAAAACACCGTCCAAGGGCATGCTCAGTGTAGGTTTCCGTAGTTATTCAAAAACGGCACAATCAATTAGGGTTTATTTTTGTTATATGAGTTTTCTTAACAATCACTATAATTTTACTTTGTTTTTTTAGTTAGCAACTCGAAATTTTCATTTAAAATGCGTGAAATACAGTCATAACTCTACAGGGCCATTGGTTTACGAACACTGGAAAGTGGCTGTATTGCAGGGATTTGTCTGACAATTTATGGTCAGATGCACGAGGACTTGTCAAAAAATATTTTCAATAACGTGATTTCCTATAGGTCTCAAAATAATGTGGTAAATTAAGCATTCTTGAATACGAATCTATAATATTCAAATGAAATGAAAAAAAATGTGGTTGTATTATTGTGTTTTGCGGGTAGGCGAAAGCGACGATATTAGACAATATGGATACGCATAAAGATACTTTAATAGCTATAAAAAATCCATGACCGAGACAGGACCTTGACAGGACTTGAACCCGGAATCTCTAGCTTCGTAGACCTACGAAGCTAGAGACTTTATTATTTACCTATAAAGTCGCTACCAAGTTTGCTAAGGGGGTAAATAATAAAATAAATACAGAGTACCGAACGAACAATAAAACGAAAAACAAGACATATTATAATATCCGAATTTAAAGATGATTTTCATTAAAAAGAGCATGTCACAGCATTGAAATCTTTCGATACCTATGGCACTGGTCTCACCACGAGCTACTAAGCTATGAACTATCGGCTATAAACAAGAACAAAACATACGCACTCCCGTGTAAAAAAGGGGCACGGCGATACTCGCCTAGCTATCTGCAATCACCGCCGGGCGAGTATTGCCATGTCTCTTTTATACACGGGAGTGTGTATCTTTTGTTCGTATTGGTTCATAGCCTAGTAGCTCGCGGTGAGACTAGTGCCTATAGGTACAAGAATTCCGTTCCGCTCTTCCCCTCGAAGTAAACACCTACTCCACGTAGACATACTTGCACAATAAAAATAATCGCACGCCGCTCCAATGAGTCTCCCATCTTTTTTTAGCTTTCAGCCAACAACTAATAAGAGCCAAGCATAAGTCTGTTTGCTTTTGGCGCGCGCACAACTGTAAGTTTAAAGAAAAAGTGAAAGTGCACTTTTTAAAGCTTCGTTTTAACGGCTCGTTATTGCAGTGCAGACCTTAATGGGTCTATGTGTAAAGTGCTTGTGATATTTAACCTTAATTGCTTGCATTTAATAGCCATGATGGTTATCATGAAACGGTTTGAATTTCATGGAGTATTTTGGTGGGCGGAATGTTTGTTATATTTTTCAAGGACAATGTGTGATTGCGAAATTTTGAATTTGGAATTTAATAATGTGTTTGAGTGAAATTACAACAAATTTTCAAAATGTTAGTACGTTACGTCCTTGTTTATCGTCAGTGTAAAAGTAAATGGTGACAATTGAAATGGAACGGAAATGGATTTTTCAGTACAGATGGTGCTTTTTTTTACGCGCTAGTGCGAGAAATAGTTCATTTTACGTCAGGTCGAAATCTTCAGAGGACCATATTATGTACTGAAAAACGTTGTCGATACATGTTCGAAAACGAAATTCGTAACTCGTGTCGATTTAAACTTAATTTTTTTCGCACTTGTATCGTAATTATTCTTTATTTTAGGTGTTTTCAAAAGCAGTGTTTGTTTGGAAAAGGTATTAAGTCAGGGATTTAACAGTCACAGTTTTACAAAGGATTTATAATAATATCAGATCTGATAATGATAATATGGAAACGTATTTAATGTTTAATAACTCAGTAATACTTTAAAATTTTGATGATACTGTGGGATTTAACTATTTACGTAAAGGTTAATTCGCCTTGATAAATACAGCCATAGTTTAAAGTATACATGATATCGATTTAATCTTTCACGATAATCACTCACATTTTATCGCCAAAAAAGGGAATTATTTGCGTAAATTTATGCTAAACGTAACGTTATGGACGAACCGTCAGGATAATAATATTATTTTGACGTGTGTTTCTGTGATAACTCAAATAGTTCCGTTCTTCATTAAAATAAAATGCATAAAACATCGCAAGTACTATATGTATAATTTAAGAAAATATTATTTTGATATAATAATATGTTTAAGGTTTTACACTTGATTCAAACTCGACCACGAGTTTAATGTGAATTGTGTTAAATATTTCGATATTCTGTATGGGAGAGCATTTTATTTTAAATTGGAGGTTGGTTTATAAGGAAAGTTATACGTGTATAATTACCATATTTCAGTTTTACAAAGGTTTCCAATACAGCAGTGTAAAATAAGATACGTTTATTAAAATAGAGTCGAGATTATTTTCAAACATATAAACCCACGTTTCCTCTAAATACCAAGGAACAAGCTATTACTAGAGATTTATAAGTCATTCACGAGTTTCCAACTAGCAGCTGCTACAAGTCTTTAAATATGTTTACCTAGCAACAGAGAGAAGTAAGCCAAATTAAAGTAAGTGTAAATGAGTAAGGCTGTAAATTCAAAATATTATTTCTCAAAAAGTGTATAATTTGATCTCAATTGTACCGACCGAAAGGGAACTGATCAATAAAACATATCGCGTTTTAGTATTTTATGCAACTCTTGTTTAAGAGAGGTCAAAAAAGGTGAGTGACGTGGGTAACAATTTGAGGCGAAGCCGAAAATTGTTATTAAAGACGCCACGAGCATTTTTTGACTCAGTTAAACAATGTTGCATACAATACTTTTTCTACGACCACACATTTACTTTTGAATAAAATTGTAAATTTGAGAAATATTCTTAGTCAAGCACAATTTTATTCATCATCATGGTCGGGCGGGAAACGTCAAAATTAAAAGAGAAAGCTTCTCTATGGTTTACTGTTCATCTGAATATTTTTTTTAAATTAGGTTGTCAGCCATATATATTTCGTTAAGTCTTGTATACACGAGGTGTCTTAAAATGAAAAAAAACGCACTGCGTGTAAACCCGAATGCGAGGGAATAGACAATATAGACTTATCTTGTCATCTGTAAGGTAGGGGCTTAAAGGTGTGATCACGACCATGTAAATGCCAAATAAAAGTACGGAAGTAGAAAAAAATATAAACAGTCGTATGCGTTTAATCTCTCAGCTGTACTGATACAATTTTTCTCCGACTAAACAAAATTACTGTCCAGACCTGATATTTCAAATACAACACATCGCGCGTTGGCGTGATCTACGAATTGTTTTTACCAGGAACTTATGGAAACTCGTTTTAATCACTATGACATTGTTTATCGCCATCCACGGTAGCTGATATCGATCCTTGTAGTCTTCTCGCGGCTACCCATCCCTTTAATAAAACAATCCCTTCTGGAAGAGATCCCTTACAGGGATAAGTTCGCCTTTGTACCTGTTGAATTGTTGAGAATTTTTTTTATCTGTTATTTTTGTGTACAATAAAGAATTTACATACATACATTACATACAATCCTGTATCCTGGTTCTTCAAGATTCACAAAGAAATATCAGTTTACCCATGAGAATTTGAAGATTTAATTGGGCTGAGTTGAATTAGGATCACGGGCTGATTTGATTTAGATAACATAAAAAAATAAAAATAAAATTACGTCACGTTTTCTGTAACTATGAACTTTCTACGAGCGCCGCATAACGGAAACATACCTACATAATACTTCCATACATTGTATGGATGTTTTAAGACAATATTTTTTTTATTATCTAGGTCGGCTCGTGATTCTGATTTGAAAGAGCCCAAGCCAAGTTCAAAGCTGGAACAATTTGGTTATCTGGATTTGTTTGGTAAATGCGCTAATATAATCGAAAAAAGGGTAGCCACGTGAAGTTCACGTCTTGCTCTCAAACAAGATTGTGCTGAGATCTATGGATTGACTTAACTTTACCAGATTATATAATTATGTATACCGAAAAACCACCCAAGTATAGGTGGTCCAATACGGCAACAATGGTCAACAATTTCAACCCTTGCATAAACATCAGTCCCAGTCTTTTTTTGGCTTTGTCCAAGTTTTTAGTATTATTAATTAGGAGTTTTTGCTTATGAATAGCACGATTAATATTACAATTACACCTAATAGACATTCGATTAAGTTTTGTGCCATTGTTGAGAGCGCTTGGATTATAGTCAGGGTGGTTTTATGGTACGTATTCATTCCGTGCATCTTTCCATTGTCTGAAAAAATCTCTACATTATTAATGCCTTTATTTCCTGAATGATTAAATAAAATGCATATTTACGATGAAAATACAGATTCAGAGAGAACTTCCTGAATTTTTTATGAGCCAAAAGTGCTTAACGAACTCATTTTAAAATTGTAGCAAATTTTAAAAGGAAATCAATCAAGAGACGCTGAAAATTATTAAGAAATGAAGGCTTAGTTAATGGAGTGATTGTGAATTTCATCGTCAGTTCTGATTTGGAAGGTTATTGACGTACTTTAACTGAATATTTAGGTGTTACGTAAAAGTAGTAGATTTAAGCTTACTTGTTGATATTATGTTATAAAATATATACGACTCACAACATTTACAATCTAACCAGCAATGTACCGAGGAGAAGTTTCATAAGTTGCGAAATTTCTATAGAGAATGTTCTTGGCAATGTAAATTTTACCAGCAATCTAATCATGCCAAAAACGTTGTATAAACATGCCTTTTAAAGTATATTTTACGCCTTATTTATTCAATTGTCTTGTATTTGACATTTAATCTCCATAACAACTTTTTATAAGTTCTCATTGATTCATCAATGAGAACTTACTTTTAAATTCTCTTGAAAATTCTCGGAAATTTCCGAGTATATTCCCGCAATTTTGAGAATGTTATGCAACTTGTACATTGCTAAATCTAAGTAACCTAACATATATCTCAGATTGACCCTCTCATTATGGCATTGTACCGAGGATGCTGGCGACATTTCCTCGCTGTATCGCAATACCGATGCGTTGTGCGTGAACCTACGTCTTTAGGATTATATGAAGCGGCTAGCAAGTATTTTTTGTCCCTTAGAGTATAATTAAAGGCGCCTAGTATTATAACAGATAGCATGTACCCGAGAAATTTGACCGGTGTCCGCAAAGCTGGAGTGGCCGAGTTGTTTAGGCACTGGTCTCACCGCGAGCTACTAAGCTATGAACTATAACCACCCGTGTAAATAAAAGAGACACGGGAGTGCGTATCTTTTGTTCGTGTTTATAGCCAACAGTTCATAGGTTAGTAGCTCGCGGTGAGACCAGTGCCTTAGCCTGCAGCCGTGAAAGCTGAGGACGTGGGTTCAAATTCAGCGTTGATGAACTTGGTATTTTTTTTTTTGCACTTAACATAGTTGTATGTAAGAGCTTTCAAGTGTGCCCGAAATAAATGCTTGTAATTTTTTTTACATAGTTTAACTCACGCAGTCAGTTTATAACAAGCACACTGAATAAATACAAAGATAGGTAGTCCCGATAATGTCGTCATCATCATCATCAGCCTATTTCAGTCCACTGCTGGACGTACGCCTCTCCTACTATGCGTATAGATGCATTAGGAAGTAAATTTTAATTTTATTTTCCGTTAGCAGATACACGTGTTAAATTGACGCTATAGTCTTACCCCCTTATTCATAAACGTTTGCTAACTTAACAAGCGGCTAATAATTTCTTGTCCCTTTTGCTCTTATGGACACTTTGTTAAGACCGAAAGGGAAAAACAATTATTAGCGGCTTGTTAAGTTAGCAAACGTTTATGAATAAGCGGGTTAACCTTAATTGTTTAACAGGTGCGGCGCGCAGGCAGAATAGACAGTTCCGTGACAACCACCGCCATGCTAACTACTTCAGTTTAACAGGGGTGAGTATTTTATTCACTTAACTTCTATTTTAAAAAGAAGAAAAAAATACATTTGTGACACAGCACAATACACACATAAAAAAAATTGTACCACAAAATGGTCTCCAAATCAGCATAATTACTGCTGGGCTGCAAACCGCCCAGCGCTGGTCTTCCATTGGAGCCAATTAGTGAGGTCACGGTTGGTAACATATATTTATGGATAACAATTTTACAACTATTAGATTACAGCACATATTGAGCCTATATCAGTTCACTACTATTGGACGTAGGCCTTCGCTAATAACTACGCGTATAGACTCATTAGGAGGTAATAATATTTTCATCACACTTGCTGTCTAAGCGCGCCATTGCTTGTATGCGTAGCGGGAGTAATAGAAAAGTTAAATTCCCTAAGGAGTAATAGAAATTTCAGTACATCATTTAATAATATTTTGTCTTAAAACTTGTGTTTTGGGGCAAGTGTAATGAAAAACATTGTATGCATCACGGTCGGTAAGAGGAATACTAACTCGAGTCATTAAAAGCCCTCCGCCTACGGCGTCGGGCTTCTAATACTCTCGTTAGTAATTCCGTACTTACCTCCCTTGATACACAATGTATTATCGTTTCTAATTTAATTTGTAACTATAAGATGTAATTGACTATTGACATGGTAATGGGAAAAATGATGCAAACAAAATTAAGCGGTTGAAACGCTCAGATATTCATCTTTATCTTTAATATTTTTCATACGAATCAGAAATAAAGCTTAGACATTACTAGTAAGTTTCCTTTCGCTTGTTAACCTCGCAATTTTAGCAAGTATTTATCTTACTTTGTTCTCTCATACAAAACTTCCAAAGCGGTAATGGGACATTAATTACTTAGTTATTAATTAAAGTTTTCATTAAACTCCAAACACTTCCGGTTTAATTTTAAACGAGGGTTGGTCTTTGGGGGAAACCTTACCATTTACCTTTCTGCGAAGACAAATATACCTTTAGACGACGCATAGATGATCTTTGGTCGTAGAGAACCGGAATCTCTTGGGGTTTTAATGATTATCACCAAATTAAAAATTGAAAAACAACCGACATCTACCGATTTCTTCAAGATCCCATCTCTAGAATCCGACTTGGTGCTATCTCGGTTAATTCTGAAGTCGGTTAAAAAAAGAATTATCAAAATCAGTCTATCGAGTTGTTCGTTCGTTTGTCGTGCACATGATTAACGCAAATGTAAGACTTATACGTTTTAATTATGGATGCCAGTATCAGAACTGGACCAAATTAAAATGGGACAAATCGGTGAGTATCAGCTGGTGGTAGGACCTCGTGCAGGGTCCGCCCGGATAGCTACCACCGTCTTACCCGTTAACCTGCCGCTAAATAACAGTGTTTGCACTGCTGTGTTTTGGTTTGAGGGTAAGATAGCCAGTGTAATTACTGGCATAGATAGATGCAATCCTTCTAAGTCCTCAGGATAGGCAGCCCATAGACGATTTTTTGGTATCTATGTCCATGGGCCTCAATTCCTGCTTTCCATCAGGTGGGCTGAGAGCTCAGTCTACCTTTGTCACATAAAAAAAAGAAATCAGTTTTCAAATAAAAATTAAATCATCATAATCGGTCCACCCAGTCGAAAGTAAACGTAACAAACATAAAAAAAACATGCAGTTGAATTGAGAACCCCCTACTTTTTTTTAAGTCGTAAAAATAAACAAAGTGACTTCTACACGTAATCTTGTCTGTCGTTTGTGATTAATCAATTTATGATAAACAGAAATGGACACCTTCTCAGGTACTATTAACTACCTCTAGGGAGTGTCAAATATTTTGAGGAATAGCATTGGTAATTTTGTAACGTTTTGGATGAATATTATTTCGCTATAAAAAGCATTTATTGCCAATTACTTTAACATACAAACTTAAATGTCTGTAAGCACTTTCAAAGTTTACTTGAAAAGTACAAAATATAGATGTAGGAGGTAATATTAAGAAAATATCTCCAAGAGAAAACATTTTATGCTAAAAATAAGCATCATAAAGTGTTTCTGAAAATTACAGTAAGCGTAATAGAGCAACAATTTCGTAATACAAATCATCTTACATTTGTTAAGAGTTCTTTTAGTTTGGATGGTTATTATTTTTAATTAATTAGGTGTCTACAACAAGTTCATAAATAATAAACAAGTTGTTGAGGTTCTTGAGTGGCGGCCACGTACCGGAAGGCGTAGCGTGGGTAGGCCCCCCACAAGGTGGACCGATGACCTGGTGAAGGTCGCAGGAGTCCGCTGGATGCGGGTGGCGCAGGACCGGTCATTGTGGCAATCTTTGGGGGAGGCCTATGTTCAGCAGTGGACGTCTTTCGGCTGATATGATGATGATGATGATGATGAAACAAGTTGTTCTTATTGGTATGTCTTAAAATGGGATATTTACCATGTAAATTGAAATTATTGAGCACCCGATATTTTGGCACTGTTGAAAATACCATCTTTACGGAGAAATACCGCAGAAATATCGGTAATGTAAATTCCCATGTCAGCTTAAATCTTAGATGTTCTTATTAGCTTATGGGACATGAAGGGAAAGTAAGTGTCTTAAATAAAGTAGAAATGATAAGCAGATTTAAATTTACTTTAATATGCTTAAGGAAATCGAACTGACTACAAGGTGAAAAAAATATATTTTTATGATACCAATCAATGTCATGCATCTACTAAAATAATTATTTGTTAGTAACATAGTGCCTCAATCTCAGATAAATAATTGAATAAGATAAAATGACTTTATCACTGGTTAGAATTTCAAAATGTTTTAATTAGTCTTGAAAATAGCTTAATAACACAATTGAGCAATTTTACAGTCAAAAGATTGTACATTTGGGTCACGTCGCGTCTTCGCATTTTTTTTTATCTGAAATAGGCTTACTCATGGCCACAGACTAGCCAAGGGCAGAGACGTGGCCTGCTCCATCGAGTGAGTTTGCCCAGAAGGTGCCTATTCACCCTTGACTTGAAGGCAAATGATACAAATTGGTAGGCTGGTAGATTCAACGACGCTGAGCAAAATCCACCACATTTCCCAAAATGTCATAGAAAATTCCTTTCTAGTTACCAGATTACTATACATTTTTGGTGTTTTTGTAATGTATAGCCACTCGTTTCGAATTTCATTTTTTCGCATTTGTACCTATCTAAATGTTCATCGGACAAATCTTTTATTCAAATTCCTATCTAAATGTAATAACTAAATGTAATAATAATAATCTAAACTATAACCTAAACTACTATAACTAAATGTAATAACTATCTAAATGTAATAATAATAATTTTTAAGTTAATTAATGACTTAATTAACTTAAAAATTTTGAACTGTTTTCCACAATAGGAGAGTAAAAAAGTTGCCAACCCTTACAGGACATCAATTTTCCACACGCCAAACTACTTTCGACTTACATTTCCAAAGACGAAGGTCAGACATCGCATCCATACTCATTCCAGCATGCCACGTGCTACACACTATTACTCGTACACAAACACACACATACGCACACAAACAAGATCATTACGTAAACACTTCATTCTCAAAATAGTCTCTCGATTGCCCGATATTATTTGCTACGCCAATTTGAATCTTACTACGCTTACATAAAGTATCCGGAAACGCTTTGCACCTGAGTTTGATCTAATTTAGTGTCCATCGCTGAAGCACTATTCTAGAGGGCTACCAACGCGCGGCCAAACAATGCTCGACTCAATAAAGAAATTCGACACATCATAACGCCCAACATTTATCAGGATTACTGGATCGTGCATGCGAAGTTCAATTAACGTCTTCGCATATTATAGCAACTCAACGGCCGACTCAACTCTATGCCAAATATTGAAATGTAAGCCTTATAATTATCATATGTTCTAGGTATAATTTCAAAAAAATATACAAAGTACGCGTAGACTACTTGTCGTAGGTACACTAAAGGACCACCCCGACACGCTTGTCACACATTGACCACACGTTGTCCACGTGATGACTATGCGTTAACGACTGACGTAATTTATATCGAGAAACCATTGGCACTGCCCACTCGTTTACGCTGCGTTGTCCATTAGTGACCATTGGATGGATCAACTAGTTGACTACTCATCGAAAGTATGAGTAGAGTTGTTACCGCGTTGGCATGGAGTTGTTATAATGTGCGAATATCTTTAGGCGTTGCTGATTGAAACGCAATTTTCCCGATTAACAAATTTAAGCCGTTTTATGAACTGGGAATAATGCTCGACTTGACAATTATGTCATTTAGAGTTCCTTCGCTTTGAAATGTCAGGATTCTCATTATGGGTACGGATTGAAAACCCTTAAACCAGTTACTGGGTCATCATTACTGTAATGATGGACCGATAAATAGGAACTAGGATACGAAAGGTTACTAAATCAGCAAGAAAATTTTCAAGGCCACAGTAACTTTAAATAATATGTTAAAACTCTACAAAAGTCTCTCTAGGGAGTTTTCGATTACTTTATTTATTAAAATATCAGACAGTGCTGACTTTTTGTTAAGCCGGAAATTTTTGTAAGTTTTAGAATGATCAATCAGGGGCCAAACAATATTAATACAAGTCAAGGCAAATTGTTGGGCAGTGCGTTGATGGGTCGTGCATTACCCAGAATCTTCCCAGTGAATTGTGGAACGAGTGCCAATCGATTTTGCAATGTGTTTTCAAGGTTGATAGGGTGTAAATTGGAGCGTTTGATGTGATTTTGTAGTTGATAACGAGAGATTTGTCAGTTTCAGGGATATACTTTGCTGAATTGTTAAAATGTAACAATCATTAATGTCAAACTTGTGTTACATCTCAATGCGTTCTAAAATTAAAGACATTCTTATTAAGATTAACATTCGTTGCAGCTTTCGTTTTTCGTTCCTTGTCTTTACCTTGTGCTATACTAAACAATACTCTATTTCGAACGTATTAAATCTAACTAACCTAACCTATAGTCAAAGTCAAAGTCAAATTATTCTTTATTCAAGTAAGCTTATTAATAAGCATTTTCGAATCGTCTAACACTATCAAGAGTGAAAAAAAAATCGACTACTGGTTCTAACCCTACACCGTTCCTGAGAAGAACCAGTAAGAAACTCAGATTAAGACTTATATTTTCAAAACAGTATAATAATACATCTTATTAAAACAACATGAGTTAAAGAATTTATTATAGATACATAAAAAAATCACTTATTTGTTAACCTCCCCCTTTTTTTTAGTGGGTTAAAAATCACCAATGAAGTCATAAATTCCCACGCTTCAGTAGGTGTTGTAAGCACTTGTTTACCTCCATTGACGTACGCTGTAATAAATAGAAAGGTGACACGGAAGCAGCAGGTGCCAACAGAACTGACTCACGGACTGGATTAAGACCATCACTTTACAAAGTGGCACAGGTGTTGTTTTACAATTTGACAAGGCTATACGGCATACTATGGCGTACAAGGTAATTATAAAGGTCTCATAGCGAAGAGTCACGAGCAACACCTCAAGAGGCTCTCGCTAGGTGGTTGGATCCAAGGGTCTGATGCAAAAGGCGGTAATCCTGAACAGCCCTGCAGCCCTAATCACAGGCAGCTTGGGTCCGTTTAGGTACCGGAGGCACTCTAGGTTTAGTTTTTTACAATGACTGTGTTTATACAACTTTTACTATGGGACTAAATATGAAAACTCAAGAAAATGTGCAAAAATAGGTTGAGCAAAATGTATGAAAGCATCGATTTCGTTCTTGATATTTGGGCTCATAGTAAAAGTTGATCAAAATCATTAACAGATTCACGTTTTATTATTTTGAATCACCATTTTGGACCGTGTGGTGATGGCAGTAAGAATACATTTGTCACCACTTCAACTCCTCTTGCGGGTGTCGTAAGAGTCGACTAAGGGATTGAAGTGTCACTGACTGTTATTTGATAAAAGTTTGATGATGGGCAGCAGCGTCATCATACTGGCTACATTATCTACTGCGATTGCCAATCCGCTTGCCCAGAGTGGCGATTATGGGTATTTACCTCCTAAAGCGTCTGTATGCATAGTTAATAGGAGAGGCCTATGTAAGCAGTGGACTATCATAGGTTGATGATGTATGTATGTGTGTATGATGATCACCATTTTAATAAAATACTATTCTAATGGGTAATAAGAGGGTACTGTCAAAAATAATCACACATTAAAATTTAAGCAGACATGCAAGTCAAATCATAAATAAAACTTTTACGATGTTGACTAATGAAACATGCAGTAAATGATATTAAAATAATAGTGCAATTCTAATTACTAAAATTAAAATGTATAATAGGCTGTCACAAATAATTTCATATTGAATACATAATTATATAGGTATTATTAAAATGGTTTAGTTTGCGTACAATACAAGTAATATGTCACCAGATCCACATAAACTAAAAAAAAGTTTGATTATTTTTGTATAAATACATGCCAACGACCTTATGTGAAAATTCATCATATTATTCCAAACCGTATCATAAATAAGGTAATATAAATTCCTAGTACGCACGAGTTTTATTATATTCACAAAATCAGAAGAAAATCACAAACACATCAGCGACATCAGTATACAAATTGCGATCTTGCTTTTATCGCTAAATCAACTCGCTTCTCAAGATCTTCTCTCACTTGTGATATTATTAGTTTAAGTATGAATTTCTCGGTCTCTAGATACTAAAATAAAGTTTTACTTAGTAATAGTCGAATTTTTTTTTTAGATGTAACTTCAAAAAACATGTCTTTATTTACTAGGTTTTATCAATATTCACAGACAATAAATAATGTAATGAGGTTTAAAAAGTTTAAATACTTTTCCTTTCTAAATGAGAGTTAGCGCGTTGTTAATTAGCTAATTATGGTCTAACTCAACATCCGCAACACAGGCTTCGTCAGGTATGGCTACAACAGAATATCAACAATAGGCATCGTCACATACAATTAGGTACAAAGATGAAATCCGCAACAGGCTTTGTCAATCTTAATAGCTAGTTACTTGTACCACGAACACCCCGAAACGTACCCGGCCTAAACGTGCCCATTACAGTAGCAGCGTTGCCGCGCTGTATGGCCAATGAACTCTGTTGTACCAGGTACGATCCGGAGCGAGGGTCGAAAAATTCGTTTTCGTTGGTGCCAAGTCGGGGTCTGATGATGGGATTTTTGAAAGTCGGTTTATTTTTTTTTAATTTGGTGATTACATTCTTGGTCAAAGAATACTTATGGGTCGGGTATAAAATTTATTTCACAGAAAATACTGTAAGTTAAACACGTTTATTTCAAATAGATTTCTAAAAACGAATGTGGTTTTATTTTAATGAGAATAATATTAACTTATGTATTTCAAAACTCTTCTTTCGACCAACATTGTCTCTCAGTAACACAATATTTAGATAAATACTGTATTCAATTTCCACAACTTACACGATAGGTATAAAAAGAGATATTAACAAAGAAAAAGGCATGCAACTTAAAGCTAATTTGCAGAAGAATTATAAACAAAAAAAAAGTTGTTTTTACCATGTCTCGTGGTAGAGAATAGACGCTAGCTCGACATTAAATAAATAAATATCATAGGACATTTTACATCACACATCGACTTAGTCCCACGGTAAGCTCAATTATGGTTTGTGATGTGGTTACCAGGCGACGCGATGATATGTATGATAGATATACACAATTACACATATAGATACTTAAATACAACAGTCGCGACCAAGGAACAAATATTTGTGATAAATAAATACACAAATAATGCCCTTCTTGGGATTTGTACCCAGAACCTCCAGCTTGGTAGGCAGGGTCACTACCAACTAGGCTACGGAGGTTGACATGTTGATGCGGCAAGCCACATCGCTGATATTCTGCCAGAACATCCGACATACTCTATCAAGAACAAAAACCACTCGATTACAAGCTCGAATTTTAATTGAAATCCCTAGTGATATATTGCACTGAAAGAATATAATATATTTCGTACAAATTCAACACCACAGTGTCCAGTTCGTGATTTACTACTCTTTGCGTTTGACGTGGTTAGGCGATTTATGGTGATGTCAAATCAAGATTTTAGGGATGTTTGAAAAGCGTGATAAGCTTTTCAGTTTTTGACGAACAATACTAAAAAAACTCCTTAGTTCAACCCTCAATTTTACCTTAGTACATATTAGTACAAGTACAGAAAACCATTTTCAAAAACCCGTTTAAAAAAATAATGACTGTTGCTACGATACTATTAAGTACAAATTCCCACTGCGCAACGCTAAATGTCACGTACAAGTGCGCTCTCTTTCTATCGCGTACTTAATTCGTACCTTTTCTGAAAAATAAGGTTGCTAAGGTATTTAAAAAAATGATGTAATCTTAATATTTATTGTTCATTGTTATAATCAATTCTCTGACAGCGGTCAAATTAGTACGTAGATGTTCGACGAACAACATTCGCGAGTGCGCGACGTGCGTCACCGCTAGCCGTGAGACCCTACTACTCGTAATGTACTCCCCGGGGTGGCACTGACAGTTCGAACCGAACGCGCTAGTTGGACAGGCCTTTTACAGCCTATGACATTAAAAGCCCGGGCACTTAGAACGACAGATGCGTTCGAACTGTGGTGTTGGCGTAGAATGCTCTGGTTATCCTGGGCTGAACGCCGGACGAGCTATCTGACATCTGTAAAAAATAGTTCTCAAAATTTTCGGCCACCCAATCAGACGTGGCAGGGATACGTTAGAAAGGCGCATAATTCCATTGAGTATCGATGGACGTATAAGTAGGGGGCGCGCCCAGTAGATGGACGAATGTGGTCCAAAATATAACCCAAACTTCACTCCAGGCAATTCATAAGACCGAAGATCGAATGGCCTGGAGACTAATGACAGGTAGAATACCCTATGGAGTCACGTCCCTCAGACATGAGGCCACACACTTTTTTTTTATTGGCACCACAAAGTGGCTCCACTCCACCTGATCGTAAGTGAAAAGTAGAGCCCGAATCGCGATGGCAACGAACAGGAGAACAGCAGTAACCTGTCAGTTGCCACCGTCCTGCTGGCCCCCTAGTCCACATATATAAAATGTGGACAATTGAACATCATAATATTAAAACAATTTCGGAACCCTACCAGTAACATTTCAGTTTTTAAATAATTTGGTCCATTCGTGCGTTATTTCAGTTTCCGTGTGAAAAATGTCCGGTTTACAATTTAAACCTGCCATAGATTGTAGTTATTGGTGTTTGCGTTAGACCGGTATGAATAGTTACTTTGAATAACGGCCATCGATTTTGTTTCTGTTAGAATTGGGCGATAACGGTATTTGCTGCTCGAATAGAATGTGAATAATGCTCCTACATTGGAGTAATAAAAAATAAATGTCGTGAGATACCTACTCTT
Organism: Thaumatotibia leucotreta; assembly: GCA_025490895.1. NCBI lineage: Eukaryota > Metazoa > Arthropoda > Insecta > Lepidoptera > Tortricidae > Thaumatotibia > Thaumatotibia leucotreta. The sequence goes on from JALPQI010006135.1 coordinate 62,420, forward strand.
ACACAAAACTTATTCCTACGGTAAGTTTAATTAACACTTGTGTTGTGGGTACCTATTAAATAACGCATAGGGCGCGGGGAACTCCCGAGGGGAGTTTTCTGTGAGAGGTCCATTTTCGCTACAAAGCGGATTCAGCGGATCAGCTACGGGCGTAGCGCGTAGCACTCGTCCGCAATGAAAGTGTTAAGCGACAATAATATGTCGATGCATGGCTTGAAGAACTAAATATGTATCTAAAAAGTAAACATACATATACGATCAATATACTCGTAAGTCCTACTAAACAACTTTAGGTATCGGACCAACACGGAAATCGCGAAAAGAAATCCCATTTAATTGTTCAGTATGAGAATACGGTGTGTGACGTTATACTCGTAAGTAACAAAACACCGTATATATTAAGTACAGTCAAGTACAAACATAATATATGTATCGAAGGAATCCTAATATACATACTTATAGTACATTTCGTTGCAAGTGCAAAAATTTTTTTTTTCGACGAAAAATTTAGAGCCCGAGTGAAACGAGGGCGACAATCACCCGAGTTAAAAATAAGTTTTTACACTTGTATCGAACGACTTTTTTCATAACATATTCGTGTTCATTTTGTTAATGTGTATATTTGTGTCACAAATAAATGTTTTTTTTTTCTTTCTTTCTTTCTAACAAGTGCCTTAAAAAGAGATATTTACGTACGCGAAACGTGCGCAAAGTTAACTTTTCCGCACCAGTTACGAAAAATATGTTTCGAAGTCCTTACACAGAATTAAAGTGCACTGGGACATATTTTTGAGCATTTTTAAATACACCTTATCTTACCTTTGACTGTAGGAGTATTACGCTTAGATACGGACGAAGTAACAGTGTTTACAGAACACAACATAAATCAATTAATGTAACAACTTTGATTAATAGGCGTACTATTAGAAACTTGGATTGATCTCCGAAGATTAAATTACGTTCAATCGTATCACACATTATCTCATAGTCGAAGTTTGATTCCCTTGTTTATCAACACCGTTATGCGTGCGCATTATGAGTAATGGATAAACAGAGTAACAATATTTTTTAATTGTATGAAAAGCTGTGTGTATGCTCGGCCGTGTGGTGACGGCAGTAAGAATACATTTGTCACCACCCCAACTCCTGCGGGTGTCGTAAGAGTCGACTAAGGGATTGAAGTGTCACTGACCATTATTTCATAAAAGATTGATGATAGGCAGCAGCGTCATCATAGTGGACACATTACTGCGATCCGCCTGCCCAGCGTGGCGATTATGGGCATTTACCTCCTAATGCAACTATACGAATAGTTAATAGGAGAGTCCTACGTCCAGCAGTGGACTATCATAGGCTGATGATGTAAAAGCCGGGTCGCCGCCTAGTGGAGAGGGGTTATAACCCCTGCTCCGGATTGTTCCTAGCGCAGAGGTTGTGCATTGCGGGTCAAAGCGGAAACGCTGCAAGCCTGATGGGCACTTTTGCGTTGTGATTTTTTGAGTACGTTACTTTTAAATTGTAGGCAAGCTTATTAATTTTTTTTGTATCTTAACCATAAGTTTTCATTTAAGAAATTTGTTTTATTATTTGATTATACTCTTAAGATTGATATGCTCGTTGAAATTAGATGAAAATATAACTGTGATAAAACCATAACATTTCGATCATCAGACTATATCAGTCCGAACAGGGATCTCCTATTAACTACTCGTATGGACGTATTAGTAGGCAAATACCTATTATCGCCACGCTGGACAAGCGTATTGGCGATCGCAGTAGTATATGCACTATGATGACGCAGCTGCCCGTCATCAATCTTCTGTCAATGAATGGTCAGTGACACTTCACTAGTTCATCTCATTTAAGCATGTCTCTGACTGGCTACATGTTATTTATGATATTAGGAAATCCATTACGCTCATATTCATGAAAGCTATATAAAACGAAGGGGAATAAATCCGTCAACGTGGAGAATCAAAGCTTGTAATTTATTTAATTTTATTTCAAAGTTTTTCGTTTTGAAAACTTTAAAAAAATACTTGTTCTGAACGTCATGTTATCACGATCACAGAATATAATTTTGCGAAGCATGTTACTCTTCTACGTTTCGTAACTCATTCATCATTCATATTGTAAGCGTCAACGAACAATTACAATCTCATCAATCTCAACTTCAAAGGCTGTAACTACTTAATTAAATCCTTAAGTTATGCACATAAGTTACAAAATTTGTAAATTTATTTAAGCATTTTAAGCTTTAAAGGTACGGCGTAGTTTGTATTAATTACAATAATTAAACTCCTTTTAATATGCTTAACCCGTTATCAAAAGGTAAACACTGACCTCATTCATAATTAGCCGATAAGTGTCGTTTGTCCTTACCTTTTTTATATGTGACGACGGTAGACAACTGAGCCCACCTGATGGAAAGCGGGAACTGAGGCCCATGGACATAGTGACCAAAAAAATCGTCTACATGCTACCTGCCCTGAGAACTTAGATGGATTGCCTCTATGCCAGTAATTACATCGGCTATCTTACTCCCAAACCTAGACAGCAGTGCAAACACTGCTATTTAGCGGCAGGTCAACGGGTAAGACGGTGGTAGCTATCCAGGTGGACCCTGCACGAGGTCTTAGCACCAGCAGAAACCTGTGAACTAAACACCCATAAACATCACGCTGGGCAAGCGGATTGGCGATGGCAGTCTGTTTATAATGATGACGCTGCTGCCCATCATCAATCTACTACAAACAAAATGACAAATATTGTCAAAGTCAAATGATTCTTTATTCAAATTGGAATCCAAGTCTTTGAATGGTCTAAGTTAAACATAAAATTAAATCTACTTCTGATTCTAACCCTACACCACTAACCCGAGAAGAACTGGTACGAAACTTGGCAGTACTTATTTATTCAATAATCATAGGTACATCTTACACCTAACATGCATAAAACAAAAACATCAACACTTCAATCCCTTCGTCGACTCTTACGACACCCACAGTAAGGGTGCGGCTCCACTGAGGCGAAGAGGAGCGGAGATGTGCAAAATTGGCCAATGAGACCGCATGACAGTGTTTCGAATTTTGAATTTGAAGAATGTAATTGGTCAATTTTGCACATCTCCGCTCCTATCCGCGTCAGTGTAGCCGCACTCTAAGAGTGGCGGTGGTGACAAATGTATTATTACTCATACTGCTGTGACTACGTGGCGGTATATCAGTTATTTTTCATCTAAAAGGTGCATTCAGTTTTTCACCGTCCAAGCATAAAACCGCTGTAATTCCAAAGTTGCCAACAAACGTTTCTCATTTCAATTGTTTCACCAGGACTTTCCGAATCCAGTTAGCCACCTTGTTACCTAGTTTCATTCAGACCGTTCTAAAACTTTAATGTTGCTAGCAGAGACTAGGAAAATACAGACGGTCTAAGTTTACATTACCACTGGCATGCTTTAGTTTTTCCTCGCGTCGTCAACTTATCTCAGTCTACTGCTATACATAGGCTTCTTCTATTACCCGTATGGACGTATTTGTAGGTAAATGCCCAAAATCGCCACGCTGAGCAAGCGGCTGATCGCAGTAGTGTGTCGACAAAGGTGTTTTGTCCTCCAGCAGGACCATAACGCCTGATTAAACTCAATTTCTAGTGGCGATATGTACTTATCATGTACTTCATATACTGAATTGGAAATCATATATTTTTTAGGTAATTTTTGGACATCTTTACGCAAACCGACCTAGTCCCACGGTAAGCTCAATTAAAGCTTGTGATGTGAGTACCAGGCGACGATATACAGGGTGGTCCAAACCTTGACGTCAAAAAAATTTTTTTAGATCCCTCACGTCATGAGCTATCAGAATATACCCCATGTATGTTAGCCGATTTTTTGTAGTTTTCGAGTTATGAATTTTTGAAACATTTTTTTTTGGAGAAATTCCGAATTGAAGAAATTTATTAATTAAAAAAATCTGTTGGGTTTTTTAACTAGTTTCTTTTTGTAAAAGTATTAGTACAAATAAAGCATTTACTGACAAAAAAATTAGCGTCCTCACTTTGATACAAGTAGGATAAAAAATACCAAATTCAAAATTTTACGTTAAAAATGCATCAAAATAGCATTAATGTACGTAAATAAAAAAAATAAAACATATCCCAAGGATTTTAGGTAATGTAAAGACTGCCCTAGACCTTAAACCTTCGTAAAAGCAAAAAAAAGTGATACTTAATAATGAGGATTTTTCGGAGTAGTCGGTCAAATAAACTTAACCCTTAAATTGGCAAGACACAAAATTTTCAAAAAATCTCAAATAAACCGATAATTCAAGCAAAATATAGGTCCAGATACCCAAGAAAAATAGAAAAAAAAATCCAGGTTTTTCCAATTTCTGGAAAACCTATGTGTCACACGAGTCACATTGCCAATTACGTGGTAAATTACCCTTTCTTATGAACGTGCCTTATATGTCACGTTGCCAAGAGCATAGTAAAACAAACAACTAAAGAAAAAAAAACTTTATTACTCAAAAACATTACTTTTGGTGGAAAAGGCGAAAACAATTTCTTG
>JALPQI010006136.1:2500-60016 GCA_025490895.1 Thaumatotibia leucotreta
CCTAACTCTGAACCTAACCTAACTCTGAACCTAACCTAACTCCGAACCGTACCTAACCTATGATCTGGTGAAATTGCTAGGGTGATATCAGGAAAATCTTAACACCGCGATTTGCGATTACTGTCACAGAGTAAAGCGACATCTATTGGCAAAATTGAACAACAAGAAGCTCGTTGCTTTTATTGCATTTCTTTTCGGAGTGTATTATACTTTATCGTTAGGAGAGAACAGGTTTTCAGCTTGTCGTCACTTTTATGTATAGGTTATTTTAGCACGGACACCACGTACCCCGTGCTTCGAAACATTTGGATGTTCGTTTATTGAAACTATTTAGTTTTATTTCTAATGATGTCTATGTCACGTAGCTTAACAAGCTAAACAAGAATGTCATAGGCAAGCCTTACGAAAAGCATAAAGTTTGAAAATCGCTAAGCTTACTGTATTTTATCCCTAGGAACCGTGCTGATTTTGTTTGTTACGCTGCTCGTAGGTACTTTGTTTCAATATCACACAAATCGCTACAAATCGCTTCTCTAATAAACTGTTACCACGAACTGCATTTCTGTTTAAATCTCTAGGGGAAACTATTGTGGCTCCTGTATTATTTATACTCTGTATTATTGCATGCTGTTTGTTTCCCATCACAATAAATAAAAATAATAATCAAAATGAATTAAATTTAACTTCATCCCAGTTGGTTGATTGTTAGTCACCCGCAGACCACGAATCCTGTAAAGAGTTCGAAAGGTCGGGCGGGATGAAGTAAAATTTAATGAATATACGCGAGTTAACCGTTTTTATATTTTAAAATGAGTAATCATCGTGGTAACCGAAGAAAATAATAAAACTGGCTTTTTATTAGCTACACATTGTTTATTATCAATTATTTTGCACCATGTTTCAGTTCCATATACACAGCAATTATTTTTGGGTCAGTGAGGGCAGCTATCAGATCCAGAGTAGCTACGCGAAAATGTTTTTAGAAGACCTTCCCTCGTTATTAAATTAATGATGATTGACGTTTACAGATTTTGGAAAAACAGGGTGAAAGAAAATGGTCATTTATCAAAACTTTTTTTTTTTTTTTGATACCGATTGATCCTGTTTCTCTTTAGGATCAAAAGCTTGTATGGGACCAAAATAATTTCCGGCTAGAATACCCGCAAATCAAGAATGATATTTCCCATTCAAATTGTATGAGAAGTAAAAACAAATGTTTTACTCGTTTCATTTTTTTTTATACTGATCGATTTTATTCCCATTTAGTACCAATAGTTTCCTAGGGGTCAAAAACCGGCAATGTATAAAAAAAAAAAAAAAATAAATAAAAAAAAAAATAAAAAAAAAAAACCCAAAAATTAAATAAAACTGTTCTTACATTAACTATGGGAAACAAGGGAAACTTGACTAATACCTATACAACGACTACAGGGTGTTCCACGAGCCACTGAAAACCTTGAACTTGGTAGGTTAAACGGAATAACTTTTACTACGGAGCTAACCCAGAAATTATTAAAAAAAATTGCCTTTTTCATATAAAATGTCGTGATCAATCGGTCAAAATGTATGAAAAAGACATTTTTTTTTAGATTTCGTGATTGGCGCCATATTAAAAGTTGTTCAGTATAGCCTACTAAGCCCGATACAGGTTTTCAGTGGCTTGTGGAACAGCCTGTATATTTTACAAATCTAATCAATTTCAGGATCCCTATTGGGGCGGTCCGTCGTTCGTGTCTCTGAGTTCCATCCGCACCATGTAGTTGTCGACGTGCTTCATGACGATGTCGAACTTGACGCGCAGGTGCGCGGGGTCCCCCGCGGCGGCGGGGTCACGTGACTCGCGCGCCGGCGGCAGCACGCGCAGGCGCAGCAGCGTGCGCGCCAGCAGCGTCTTCATCGCCAGCATCGCGTACTGGGAGCCTGCACGTTAAAGTGGACATAGATAAAACAGAACAGAACATACTACATATTGCGTTAAAACATCTTCTTACAAAATAAAATCTAAGTCATTAGTACAAAAAAAAAAAAAAAAACAATATGAAGGAACCTGCTTTTAACCCGGCGATATATTACCTCTACTTATCTCTACTATTACGTTACTTGACGTCGTACGGGATGCGTGCCACTGGTCTCACACAAAGGGATGTGGAAGACCGTGCGAAGTGGAAGAGGAAAAGCCGGAAAACGGACCCCGGGCTTCGAGGTGCAGGCCCCGAACGCAACCGGGAATTACGCTAGGATGATGATGGATCTCTACTATTACGTTAGCTATTTAATTTTATACCCTTAGTAGGAAACACTTGAATTAAATAAATAAATAAATAATAAATATCTTGGGACATCTTACACAAATCAACCTAGTCCCACGGTAAGCTCATAAGGCTTGTGATGTGGGTACCAGGCGACGATATATATAATAGATAGATACATATAGATACTTAAATACATAGACAGCCATGACCAAGGAACAAATATTTGTGATAAATAAATACACAAATAATGCCCTCGCCGGGATTCGAACCCGGAACCTTCAGCTTCGTAAGCAGGGTCACTACCAACTAGGCTACGGAGGCTGTCAAAAAAAACGTTCTCATATAAAATGTCGAAGTCGAAGTGCTCTCATAGTTCATATTCATAGGATACAAAGCGTGTATTCCTGGTTCAAGTCGATAATAATATTGATATCAGAGCGTGATGTTACATGATTTCACCTGGCTTCTCGTTTATAGTGCATCGGTTTACCAAGACAGTTCCTAAGCGAGTATCCAAAGGGCATGAACTGCGCGGGGTGCGTGAGCGGCGTGTCGAGGAAGCGCTGCGGGCGGAAGGCGGCGGCGTCGGCGCCCCAGTGGCGCGCGCTGCGGTGCGTGGCCCACGTGTTCAGCAGCACCGACACGCCCGCCGGCAGCACCAGACCACACGCTGGCAACACAAACAATATTAGGTATTTTACATGTTATAGGAGACATAAAGTGCTGTAGTGTCATTTGTAGGTACAGAGAGTATATTAATATGAGCTAATCCAAGGCTTCAAAAATAAAGGAGCATAGAAAGATGCATTTGCATCTGAACAGATTTACTAATCAAAAATATGTGTACATATTATCTGTCATATTAATCTGAGCATAAGTCATATTAATGTAAGCAACTGAAAAGTCATAAATATCTGTACCAATATTAGACATGATCAATGATCATATACCAAAGAAAAATAGACCAAGATCATCAACGTCCGAGGTGGGAATCGAACCCACACAGTTTTCGCGGCTGATGCCTGTTCAGCTCGGCTACACCCAGCAACCAGTTACATGTTTTTTCGGGTATATGCAATGTCTTACAAGGCTAGGCGCCTTTTGACCATACTCTAAGGCTTGTCGGTTTTCAGGTATAGCGAGAGAGCTGGTGCATTTGAATTTAGACTGTTTGTAGATACTGAAAAAATAAATAGTCATGTATACATACGCAGCTGGAGAGGCTCTCGCACCTCGCGCACGGTGACGGGCACGGGCGGGCACAGCCGCAGCGCCTCGCGCAGCACGGCGTCCAGCAGCCGCAGCCGCGCCAGCCGACCCGCCGACAGCGGCTCCTGGCCCGCTCCCAGCTCGGACCGCAACCTGAAACCAAATACCGTCACAAGTTTACTTTTGAGAGAGCCATAAGAATTTAAGGAAAATGGTGCCTGTTTGAATAAAGTGTTGCTATCGTTTCGCACGGCCGGTCTAGAACTCCGACGTCTAAGAAAGTAACTAAAATAAATACGATTTCGTTTTACTATGTAAACTTTGATGCCGTGTGGTGACGGCAGTAAGAATACATTTGTCACCACCCCAACTCCTCCTGCGGGTGTCGTAAGAGTCGACTAAGGGATTAAAGTGTCACTGACCATTCTACAAGATTAATGATGGGCAGCAGCGTCATCATAGTGGAGACATTATTGCAATCGCCAATCCGCTTGCCCAGCGTGGCGATTATGGGCATTTACCTCCTAATGCGTCTATATGCATAGTTAATAGGAGAGGCCTACGTCCAGCAGTGGAATAACATAGGCTGATGATGTGATGTAAAATTTACTGACTCCGCGTACAGCTGGTCCTGCACGTTGGGATGGCGCGCCAGCAGCAGCAGCGCGTAGGCGGCGCCCACGGCCGTGGTGTCGGAGCCCGCCATCACCAGCACCATCACCTCCTCGCGCAACTCGCGCGCCGAGTAGCCGCCGCCCTCTATCATCAGCTCCAGGAAGCTCTTGTGCTCGCTGTCCGACGTCTCGCCTGCGGTTCAACACTGATTTAATTCGTATATGGATGAATCAACTTTTTCCTTTCTTTTGGATTATTTGATTTAAAACGTCTCTGCACTGTGGGCTTCGACCCCACGTCACGCATGCATATAAAAATAAGTTATATTGATTCATGATCAGGAAAAGCATACTCGAATTAAAAAAAAGCGCCATCTAGTGATAACTACATTTTTAGATGCTTAAAATATGCGACATTTGCTTATCAAAACACCTAGTAAATATTGTTGATTATCAGGAAAAGCATACTTGAATTTTAAAAAGCGCCATCTAGTGATACCTAAATTTTTATACGTATAAAATCAGAACAGAACACCTAGTAAATATTGTAGTTTCAAATGAAATGAATACACTCGGTTAAATTCGCGTTCGAACTTTTACCTCGATTAAATGAAAGATTAAAAATTAAAGTACTGAAAGAAAATTACCTTTACTTTCGCGTGATGCTATTGCTTTTCTCTTCTCCTCTATTATCTGCAAGAAAAACGAAATTGTTTTACAGAAATATTTTAGGCGTGCATGTATTATAAAATTTATAAATTCGTTAACTAAGATTTTCTGTTCTGAGCAAATGTTTGGAGATTATCGCCACGACACACGACATTGCTTTTGTAGAGCTATTTAAACACGTAAGTGAAGTTAGTTTCTTGGATTATGACTCCATTCAACTCGGTCAACGGCAGAACCAATCCACAAGCAAGCACTGCACTGCCTGAACTGCCTGGCTCTGCGCGTGCTCGACTATTACGAATTTACTGAAACCTGGAAAGTAGTAACGCCATCTAGCATCAACAAAGGAAAATACCTGTCCCACTCACAGGTTTTCTACTCGCCGCCGGGTGACGCCACGTGTACACAGGTTTCAAAGCGAGTATTGCCTTTTACTACTATTACGGTTTAGGCAGTAATTCTGCAGGGTTTAAAATTTAAATTAAGCTGTTAACACTAATTTATAGGATATGAAAGTAAAAAATTGATTGAAATATCCAAACTTAGTAACCTCTCGCGCTTAATGTGAACGAGGGCAGCATCATTGGATTGATAAGCCACATAAGGATTATAATTTTTCAAGTTTGAAAGTGGCACCGCACTGAGGCCTTGGGGCGGGTCTAGGAACAGGTAGCGGTAGGGCGCTGTCATGTAGTAAACAGCTCGTAGTAAAGAGAGCACCTCGTCAATGAAGCGGTGTATGAGGCGGCGGTGGCGCTGGAAGCGGCGATGCAGCGGCAGCGCGCGGAACACGGCGTCGGGGTGCAGCCAGGGCGCGCACATGCGGCGCGAGAGCACGCGCTGCGCGTCGGCGAACGCGCGCAGGAACGGGTGCGGCGCGCCGCCCTGCGACCGCAGCGACACGCTCAGCGTCGTCTCTGCACACCGACACACCGACACATCATCAGAGCTAGTTCGCAAGAGCGTTTTTTAGCGGCCGTTAAAAAAACGTTCAAATGAAACAAATGCAAAACCTTACATTCATTCACACGATGGCGGTTTTATACCGCGGCGCTTTTTTATCGAGCACTGTTTGATTTTCGACGTTGGGCGTTGGACGTTAAATCGAATTGAGCATAATGGGCCGCCAACGTCAGGTTATAACGCGACGCTTTTTAAGCGTTCTTGCGAACTATCTCTTAATATCAAGCCATGTGCTACAATTAGGGTTTTCGATATGTTTTCTGCCCGCAGGGGCCTATTTCTCGTAACTATTCGTTTACAAATATATTGGTTACTAGTGAAAATTGAACAAGTCCTAATATTTTCTGTTTCTCGAAAATAATTATTAGACTGGTAACTAATAGTGGTAAACTAATAAAAAAAAATAGTGGTTCTCCGTAGGCGTTAGGTTCAAACAGCTGTCAGATTAATAGGTAATGAACATAAAATATCGAAATTGTATTGTATTTGGAAGCTTATTCATTTAGTAATTCCTAAAGTAATTGTTTTACAATAAATAAACCAACAAGTAAATAGAAAATGAAATTCGCATATATATTTCGACATTTCGTTGGACCTTACGCCACGGTGCTGCCATCTTACCGCCCCATAGTGGCGGAAAATGTATCAAAAACCCTCAACGGCGCAGACACTTGATTGTCTATCTAATATTTATTCAGATCGTCATCGTGACATTCGATTCGTCTGAATGATGTACCTACTGAGTAGTAGTAGGTATTCAATCAAATGAATAATGTAATAATTTTGAAATATAAATATCATTTGTAAGTAATTGTAAATCTCTTCTAATTCTCTGCCATTGTCGGTCACGGTTGTGACATGTATTCTTATCATCAACATCATGAAATGGAAAAGGGGTCCGTTCCGTGGGAGCTAACCTCAGTGGCAGAGGGATACATTTGTAACGTACCATTTTCCTTATTTTTTATACTTACATTTGCTGGTGACGGAATTTTAGAATGGCAATATATTTACTATTTAATATTTTATTCTATTCCATCACCTATAACACCACTGAAACAGACACTGAAATACTAAATATATTCAACTTAAAATTAACTACAATTATCTACTATCTCCTTTTTATTACGACTACGAATAAACTAATCATGAAACGAAATACATACTCATCCTAAAACTTGTTATATCATCAGTTCGCGACCAATTTTCAATATTTACATTTACAGAGGAACAGTCAAGTGCAAAAATAAGTATCGAAAGAATCCGTTCATAAATATGTTACGACGTTCTTATTACACAGAATTAGAGTGCACTGGGACATATTTTTGAACGTTTTTGTATACCCCTTATTTTGTCTTCGACTGAACCTGATATTATGCGAAGTCCTTACTCCCTATCCTAAGGTAACTAAGTATGTACCTACACTACAACCAATCAAATATTTAGGATGCGTTCGGGTACTCAGGTTTGTATCAGCTGTGCTGTGGTTAACTCACCGCAGACGGCGTCGAAGGTGTAAGCGCTGAGCGTGTCCCAGAGCGAGAAGTCGTCGCCGGCGGCGGCGGCGGCGGCGGCGCGCGCGCACAGCGAGGCGGCGGCGGCGGCGGCGTGCGCGTCGAACGCCGGCACCAGCGACGCCACGCGCCGCGGCGCCAGCACCGGCGCCAGCAACTTGCGCCGAGGCCGCCAGATCTCCACTGCCCAACATCACAAGGAAATTCATATAGTTTTTATAAGCGAAGCAAATAAAAGAAATTTTTTCCAAAATAAAAAAAACACGACTCTACTCAAATGCCCTTCATTTTGATACCCTCGATAGTTTTCTTTGTAAATACTTACCTACTCATATACTTAAATGTTTTGGTTAGACAAAATTGAGTAGGTCGACATATTATTTTAACGTGACGGCACACATCCTGTAGCAGCATAAGGTTTCTAACTTCTAACAGTACCTCATACGAATTAGTTGAATCATTTGCGTATCAAACTCGTCACATGCATGAACCCTGGAAACAATACACTCCTATTTCATGGGCACTCGTGTAAAAAGTAGGAGAATGGAGTGGTACCTACACCCATCTGTCACTTCTATTGTGACATAAGATCGAAAGTGTCATGTCATGTACAGTCAACTACAAAGAGATGTATCCACGTTAGCCTTACAAAATGAAGGAAATTTTAGTATGCAAAAATTATTTACCCTTGCTTCGTGACATTTTCAGTATTCACCAAATCTTACACTATTATCGATTCGTTCTAAGTGCAATTATTATGTATCCAACCAAACTTCCTATGAAAGTACTCCTGCAACCTTCATTTATTACCTAACAATATGTTATTACAAATATAAGTCATATTACAATATTCTAAAGAAATGTATCCATTTTGAATAGTTTGCTATAACCTGAGATAGATGTATGCAGTGACAAGTCTGCACTGCTTTCGTGAGTTGTCAGTCAGTCAGACGTCAAAGCAATCCTTGTCGCATATGGATCAAATATATTTATAAGTTATAATTATAACCAGAGGGCCTATTGCGAACCACGAACCTTGTTTTGCCTCTCTTTCGCACTTGCAATGTCGAACGTAAGTGTGATAAAGAGACAAAACTTCGTTCGTGGCTCACAATAGGCTTAGGACCGCTACCGCGAAATCCGAAATCATCAATTTGAAAAAACTTGTCACGGTCACTCATATTATACCCTAATTGGAGTGACAGAGAAAGTTCCTTTGCTGCTGTTCAGTGGTAGGTGCCGAAGCTAGCTAGGAAAATACGTTTGCCATTTGTATTGCAAAAACTACATTCAACGAACTAATTACAGAATGAAAAATCAAGGAAAAGTTTGCAAGAGGAAGATATTTATTTATACCAACATTTTTCTTAAATAATCAAATCAACAAAAAAATCTAATCCTTAATTTTCGCAGAAGTTATCCCATCTATAGTACTCGTAATCCCATAGTTGGAACACGTGTTCTTTTAAATTTTCTTTAGTTTTTATATCTGTTGGGTTCCAATTCTGCACCATCAATCCCCACAAGTTTTCAATCGGGTTCGTGTCGGGACTTTTTGGTGGACGCTTAATTAGGTGGAGGTCGTCCTGGTTTTCAATCCAAGCTTGGACAATCCGCGAATTGTGCACTGACGAATTATTCTGTATCAAAGTTATTAATCCGTCTCCGAATACATTTTTAGCGGTGGGCATTAACCGTCTTCTAAAATTTCTTTATAATCAGAGTTCGGAAAACTGTGCGTCATTGTTCTCAATAATACGAGTATGGACACGACTCTTAACTTGATTGAATAATTAATCATTTAATAATTTTCAGACAATTACATATTTGACACCGGTAACTACGAAAACCTTTTTAAATAGTCGCCTTAAAACTTCGAAATCAAATTTCAAGAAATTGTTTGTTTGATTATTCGTTTAATTAAATTTGGAGTTATGTCCATATTATTGCAAATAATGACGCACATTTGTCCGATCCCTGTTTATAATTTATTGCATTCATCCGAGTAGGTATTTTTATTAGATTTTTTTGTTTCCAAATTTGAAAATGTTTTGTTTGAATTCTATTCTGAATTTAAACTTATTGGTTACATTTCTTTGTAACATTAGGAGTTTACCTAAATTTGTCAATATGTATAGGTAGGTAATAAAAGAGGTTTGTAAGTATAAATTAAGAGGAAACATAGTGGGATACATTATTGTTGTATATTAAACGGGTCGGTGAAAATGTAAGGTTTGATTGCTACTAGAAATGTCACTAACCAAGGGTAATTCATTATGTCAAATTAAAATTTACTTCATTTTGTAAGACTAACGTGGATACATCTCTTTGTAGTTGACTGTACATATTATACACAGACTAAGCAACATCATGCCTCAGTTTGATGGAGTTGTAAAGGGGTTGTCTACCCTTTGAAGACAGCGACTCCTAAAACATAAAATTCATGAATTTCAATGAAAAAAATACTCTACGGTACTTACGATGTGATGAATACAAGACAAATAAAAACACGACTGACCTTTCATCGGTAGGGACGGTAGGTATCGGCACGAGAGTTGAAGTACTAATTGCAAAAAATGTAGTGAATGAATGAATGACTCGTGCAAAATATTGAAACAAATCCAAATTGACAAGGTATATCAACAGAAGACGCGATCACTGACATTTCATCATTTATAATAAATGAAGTAGACGCAAACAAAAAATGTATAGCTGTGTTTTTAGACCTCAAAAAGGCTTTTGATACCATATCTGTTCCCATCCTTGTTGACGCACTAGAAAACATCGGTGTAAGGGGTGTCCCTCTAGATTTATTTCGTAGCTATCTCCTAAATCGGAAGCAAAGGGTTAAATTAGGAAATTATATAAGCGAAGAGCACAATGTTTCCTACGGCGTCCCACAAGGTAGCGTCCTCGGTCCTACGTTGTTTCTAATATATATAAATAAACTCTGTAGTATGTCCATTAACGCCGCCAAAATATACACATATGCTGACGACACTGCCATTGCCATAGTGTTCTCCGGAAATACATGGGAAGAAGTACACTCACTTACAGAACAGGGACTGTCGAAGGTTGCAAGATGGCTTCACGATAATTTACTTACCCTAAACACGAGTAAGACTAACTATATCTGCTTTACTAAATACAACCGTACACAACCAGGGAACGAATTTACAATAAAGATCTACACTTGTCAAAACTATACTAAAACTGACTGCTTATGTACAGCAATAGATAAAGTCGAGCGCATTAAATATTTAGGTGTTATGTTGGATCAGCGGTTGACCTGGTACTCTCATACGGAGTGCATTATGACAAGAGTTAGAAAACTTATCTGGATTTTTAATATATTAAGGCATGTGGCTATGAAGGACTTATTAAATCAGATATACGTTTCACTGGCTCAGTCTGTGCTGACTTATTGTATTACCGTGTGGGGTGGTGCTAGTAAAACGAAATTCTTAGAACTTGAGAGAGCACAAAGGTCGTTATTGAAAGTTATGTACTATAAACCTTACAGATTTCCTACCGCTGACTTATATATAACTTGCGACCTACTGTCTGTCAGAAAACTATACATTTTAAATTTAATTATAAAAACTCACAAAAAAACCCCTTACAAAGCAATAATAGTATCGCGGCGTCGAACCCAAACAAAAATAATTAAGCCCCCTATATTTAAATCTGTTTTTGCTAGGAGACAGCAGCTAGCACAATCTGCCTATTTGTACAATGCCATAAACAAAATTATTAACATATATTCCTCTACAACACATGAATGTAAAAGTAAGGTAATGAAATGGTTGAAAACACAATCCTATATCGAGATTGAAAATTTATTACTAAATAATAACCCTTAAATGCACAGTGATACACACACACACGCGCGCACACACACACACACACACACACACACACACACACACACACACACACACACACACACACACACACACACACACACTCATGAGCATGCATTATTATTAATATTTTATAGGTTAATTTACTTAGATGTAAACTCTAACCTTTGGAATTATTGTTGAATTGTAATTTGTTATTGTCAGTATTTTCTTTTAAATGTATAGAAAATTTAAATCACTTATCAATATCATGTATGCAGACTATCTAATTCTCTAGCTATTGTAAGTTCGGAAGAGCGATGCTTCTTAATACAAGTATCTTTATTACTTAAAAAGAGGCATCGGCACAGACATAAAAATGTAACTGTATGCTACGAAATAAATATTTTCATTTTCATTTTCAAATCCCTTGAACAAACTTTTTGGTCAATCTTACAGTTGCAATTGGGTTGCAGCCAGTACGAAAAAAGAACACTTATTTCAAATTCCCCGTGTGTTTACATGACATGTTGATGTGTGCGTGACCTCAACTCTCGTGCCGATATCTATACATCATTGGTCATCACATCGACCCAAATAAACGTTTTTTATAATGAAAGGAAACAAATTAACAAAAAATTGATGGTGCTTGAATTTTTTATTTTTTACCCATGCACGTAGAGTTCATTCAAAAAGTGAAGGCACATGAGAAGTATGGGCGTGCCTTGCTGCCAGACGCCTTCTCTTCTCGGACAGATTCTACCTTTTTGATTGAAGACATTTTGAAATAACTATGTATCGCTTTAAATAAAATCAATATTCCAGACAGAATGTTTGGGTGGACGGAAAGAAGCGCCAGCGAACAGCAATGTTGTCCTATCCTATAATAGCTATATGATCGCAATAGGCACGGTCAAGTAAATAAATACAGGTGCATCAAAATTACTCAAAAATGTGTCACAGTCACAGTGTAATGTAATTGTCGTGCTATATTTTATAAGCGGATTTTTTCTACAAGTACGTATTTTACGCCCAGCTGTACCACCGGCGGCACAACATCAGCGTCCGCCACTGTGCGTTTACCATGAGTTGCCGCCGCGTTATTAACGCGGACTTACTCTCTACTCTCTACCCACGCATCGTACGAGCACGAGCAGTGCACGCTGCACGCTGCTGGAGTGTTAGATACGCCAGGGCTGCCAGATCGTATAATTGGATGCAATTTTTGTATAATTTGGCTGCTCTATGTATACTGAATTTGCTTGTATAATCGGATACATAAAGAGAAAATTATAAATTTCATACTATTTCTGTCACTCCAAGGACAAAACTTTTTTTTGTATAATTTTATTGGATTTTGTATAATTTCAGTGTCTTGTTTCGTATACTTTGAAAATTGTGGCTGGTAACCCTGAGATACGCACCCGGCGCGAAGATGCTGCCGTTGCCGATGAGGTCGCGGATGAAGCGCATGGTGGCGTCGTCCTTGTCGAGGCAGCGCCGCGCCACCACGCCCGCCGCCGCCGCGTCTGCCACCACTGCACACACACACGCACCACTCACTATCACACCGACACACAAGAAGGCCTACCTTGAGCTACGTCAAAACGTTAAAAAAATATGAATTAGTAGGTCGCGGTAGGCTCTCTGATCTGCAATTGCCTGATCTCACAGGCCTCACCTACCTAAGCTGTACAAGTGCAAGAAACAGTAAGGCCCTTTTCTCGTCGCAATCGAAAGTATAACCCAACTGGACCAACTGGTAAATAATTATACAAGCCATTTGGCTTATATAATTATCAGGAAACGTTTTTGTTTTCGTTCCTGCTAATGATTATTGCAGATCGAAAAAGTGACGAGGACGGAGAATCCACCGAACCAATATATCGGTTTGCATATTTTATTGCTGTTCTTGCAGCGAATCCTCCTATTGTAAAGGTCCAAAAGGGTATTGCTTTGTGTGTTTCTGACGCCTCATTACTCAGGCCATATTTTTGTAGAAGTATTTGGATAATTTGGCACGTTTTTGGTAGAGCGGGCACCGCATATCAACTAAGAATAGCACTAAAATATTCTGCAAAATTCTACAAAAATGTAACCAGATCGACGACGAGGCGTCTGACTGAAACGCTCGAAGGAATACTTAACGCGCATGTGACACGCCTGGAGGGTTATGGTAGTCATTAACTATCTGGCGATCGGTCTACCCGTTGGCCTCGTAATTAGGAATTTCGTAATGGAGTCGTATATGCGAGTGCCAAGCAGACGCCGCTCACCGACGTAGAGGCGGCCCAGCATCCACGCCGAGCACAGCCCGCCCTGGCGCAGCGCCGCCCGCCCCAGCGCCTGGAACGTCTTCATGCGATCTGCGAACACAACACAACACCACCGGTAGGATTACACGCGACACGACAGGACAAACATACTGCCGATCTGTTTAAGGCCACATCAGTATCGTACATACTCAGAAATATGCAAAAAAATAAGGTTTTTAGGAAGCTTTGCATTAAAACGACACAATAATTTTCTGTACCACTTAAATATCTAATCAAAATACGACATTGAATGTGGTTTATAACGGATCACACTATACTTCTATTGCACTCTCTCATATTAAATGAAGATGCCGATGAGGCACCTATTACGCTACCTATTTCTCTACTCGACACTAAAGCCGCCGACAGATCTCAGACCTAGCAGACTAAATAATTAATATTTGGCAATTTTTTTTTTTTTATCAGCCTGGTTTAGTGTCCCACTGCTGGGCAAAGGCCTCCCCTCTTTTCCTCCATTCGGCCCGGTCGTCACATTTCTCCTGCCAATTCGGATAAAACGCGTCCAGGTCGTCCCGCCATCTCCTTCTCATCTCCTTCTCATGTGTATCTTGCCCGTCCTAACCTACGGCGCACAAACCTGCAGTGTTATTCACTAAGGAAACCGCCTTGCTGTCAGCGCTGCGGCAGCGTCGAGCCTAAAAATGGTATTCACGAATGTACTTTAAACGACACTAGTGCTCGGCGACGAATGCGGCGTGAGTTGGAACTACACTGCGTCGAGAGTTTGACGTTTAATGTATGAACTTCGTATTCTCTAACGAAAAACAGCGACGAACTCGCCCACAACCTCGCTCACAGCCTCGATTCCGAATGTCAAATAAAACAGCTAGGATTTTAGACAAGGCTGTCTCGACTTCGAGCTCGTTGACGAACGCAGCGTCGAATGTGTCAATAAGAGAATAGCATAGCTGGTCATTAACTGAAGCTCTCAAGTCAAAACTCAAGGTTTGCCAGAGGGCGATGGAGCGCAGCATACTTGGTGTTCGTAGAACTGATTAAATCAGAAACACGGAACTGCGCTCCAGAACCGGAATTGTAGATGTAGGTGTCAAGACCGCTAAGCTTAAGTGGGACTGGGCCGGGCATGTTTGCCGTATGCACCCAGCAAGGTGGGCCAAAATGGTTTCAGACTGGGACCCACGGGAAACCTTCGATGGTGCTGGCCGGGGCATTGGCAGATATTTGGCAATAAATAAAAAAAAAATTGCCGTGTGGTGAAGAATGCGTAACTGTCACCACCCCAACTCTGCCCGAGGGTGTCGTAAGAATCGACTTAGGGATAAAAGTGTCACTGACCATTTATTGATAGAAGAGTGATGAATGATGATGGGCAGAAGCGTTATCAAAGCAGACACACTGCGATCGCCAACCCGCTTGCCCAGCGTGGAATTTACTTCCTAATAATGCGTCCGTACGCATAGTTAATAAAAGAGGCTTACGTCCAACAGTAGATTGAGATATATTATGATGATGTGTATCTACTGATAAGAAGGCATACCTTCATCACTGCCGATGAGCGCGCCAGCGTGACCGAAGAGCAGGTTGCCGGGTAGCGGGCACGGCAGCGCCGCGTGAAGCGCGTGCAGCGCGCGCCGCCGCCACCGCGCCACCAGCCACGCCGCCGCCGCCACAACCACGGCCGCCGCCGCCAGCTGCCACGCCGCCGCCACCAGCCACGCCGCCACCACCACCAGGAACGCCGCCGCCAGCTGCCACAACATCCTCCACACGACCCGAGGTGGCAGTACACCTAGTGCGGTGGCCTGAACGCTAAATGATATCCCGCTGCTTCTGACCACAATATGTTCACAAGTGTTGTTCAACAAAAATACAATGATAAGTCATGTCGTATCTCCTATTGAATTATCCAAATCGTAATGCTGTCATTGCGTGAGTTACATGTGTCATTGCGGTAATTATTTATGCATGTATTTTACACGAATTTGTGTGTTGATGAATATGCATGGATGCGGCGACCCCTGCCCCCGGCGCGCCGTCAGCGCTGCGGCGGCGGCGGCGGCGGCGGGTCGACGGCACGCCGACCGGGGATGTCAACAAGGCAAGAGGGCCAGCTCTTCCAGTTTATTTTGGTTTACGGAATCCTAACATTAATTAGCTAATTGTATAATTTAATTAAAAATACTCAATGCTTGTGTGTTAAAAGTTTTGTGGGTTCTTTGTTTTGTTTGAGTAACTCGTAAATGTTGAGTTGTAAAGATATAATGACAAATAAAATTTAATGTAAATGTTTATTTGTGTCTCGGACTTTGTATTTATCTGATCAAGTAAATATAAACACTAAACATCACGGATACCTAAAGACAAGAAAATATTTATTCTTTAGCTATCAAAAACGTTACATTGATGTTAAATTATGATTAAGTTATGTTGAAATACAGATTTTAATATTTACCATATATAACTTTTTGCATATTTAGGAATTATTTCTGTAAAATTCTACTGGTCTAAAGGCGAACTCACAATCTATTGATTAGAGGGTACGAGTACCTTGAGTAGGAACGTACTAACTATAATTATGCACTAGACTTACCTACTCTGCGGCTTCATGTCTGACATGGCATATATTATGGCGATTCGCTATAGCAAAATTATTTTTTATCATTTCATTTACAATAGCTTCAAGTTTCACGGCTGTTGGAACTAGGGTTTCTATGTCTGTCCCTGTAAATGAGTTCTAGCAGATGTATGGCGAGATGAAGTGGATCGAGGGGGCGTGTTGGATCCATAGCTATCCCCACGTCCACGTACCTAAGCCCATCAAGCGGCTAGGATAATACAGGCCAGGTCCGTGATTCGTTTCATTAAAGGAAAAATATGACAACGTCGTTCGAGTAGCTACTTTGATAATAAAAATATGTCGCAGACATGCTTCAGTTGCCGCAGACATGTACGACATGTCGAGTCGTCGAACGTCAGAATAGTGTTATTTACAAAGATGATAGTCTTATTTGCAATGTTTACATTTAATTTGTTAAGAGTGATAAAATCTAGAAAACGATAAGCAATGTTTTGCTTGAGATGTTCTTTGCTTGGTCCATGCAGGTAGACATTAAACGTCATGTTGGGATCTACCCGCCTATGAAGCAGTAGTTTGTGAGCGGACGGTATAAAAGGTCACTAGCGCAGTGTTCAGGGATTCATTCTTGATTTAGAGTTGGAATAAAGCATTCCAGGGTTGAGTAAATGATGCATGGACGCAAGCTTATAACTCTCCAGTCGTTTTCTATCAGTATAGTTTATAGTGTTGTAAATAGTCTTGTTTTAAGTGTGTACTTGTTGTGATTATTTAAAGTTTGGAAAATGTAAGACCGTCTGAGTTTCTTGCTGGTTCTTCTCACGACAGAGGTTTATGATTTGTGAACCAGTATAATAAAAGATTGTAATTTATCTTGTGTTTAATTATGTGCGTCCATGCATAGTATACACCTTTGTAAGTATGTAGATACGATCAGTAGATAGAAATTAAAATATTCGCTCGCCTGTTCTCGGCTGTCCCTCTGACATCAGAAAGTGGGATGTTGACTAATCGCCTACAATAAGTGGTGATGTTAAATGTACCACACGTAAAGAGTGAGGTTTGAAATCATCGACAGTCGGTAAGGTTGAACTATCGTTACTATTTTATTTGGTGTAAGGTGTAAACTACTCGTATCTTTTGAAGCAAAGTCTGTTTCGAGACGTAATTTGAGATATCAAGTTAGTTTTTTTATGGAATTTCTATTGTTGCAATACGTGTGGGTAGGTACCCCACCCACTTCACAAAAAAAAAACAGTAATTCAAATAATTTCAAAGAATATCATGGCTCATACTTGTTACTTTTCTGATTTTTGAAATACTAGCAGTTCTGAAATTCGGGCTGGTAACCCGTGGTTTTATTTTGTGGTCTACCAAAAATTGATTAGAGATTCTTATAGCCTGTTTTTTTAAGTTTTCTATGCGTGTGAAATTTATGTTACAGAATGTTTCGTGATGATTTCGTTCGTGATGACACTGATGACTATGTTGTGGCAATGAAACGAGCTCTGAATGTTTCAATTTCAAGAACAACATTCATAGCAGCCAGAACTTCCGTTCAGGATGACTATGCTGTTGCGATGAAACTACCACAATATCTGAAACGTCCAGGAAATTAAAGAGAGTAAAGACTCCAGGTCTTCGGGAGTTGCTTTTTGAGCAATGGAAATAAAAGGACAGGTTTCGTTCCAATTGTTTTAATGCAAAATTCGAAGCATTAATTTAAAGAAATAACAGTTTGACATTTCTATTTTTAGCGTGAAGTTTTGTGTTTACAAAAACGTTTTAATCTTTGCGAGATTAACTTGGTTGTAGTAAAGTGAAGCACATTATTATTTTAATACAAAGTTACCAAAGGATACCAATACCCTAACCTCAACTTTTTATTTTTGTGATCAGGTTAAGTTGAGAGCTCGCATGCAAATTATCTCTGTGATAAAACTGATACCGTACAATTTGATGATTACAGTTCAACATGGTGAATTGGAGCGAGCTGCCGACCTGCAAGTTATTGCTGTCATCATGTCCCCACGGCGCGGCAGAGGCTGATGGCTGGTGTCGCTGATGCCTACCGTGAACACGTGGTGCAGCGCGTGGTGTAGACACGTTGTCAATCCGGTGAGGAGTTCACATTTTGTGGAGCTATTTGAGCCCTGAGCTAATGTTGTTGAGTCATCGAGGGCTTCTACCCTTTCGATTCTATAGAGTTAAAACTTGAGCAAGAAATGCAACATTAAAACTAAATTAGACAGCGATAACGTAAGGTTACGCAAGTTTATTAAAGACTTTATTAAAGTTTTATTAAACGCATTGAGATCTATTTTAACAATTTCTGATATAGGATGATGATGATGATGATGATGATGATGATGATGATGATGATGATGATGATGATGATGATGATGATGATGATGATGATGATGATGATGATGATGATGATGATGATGATGATGATGATGATGATGATGATGATGATGATGATGATGATGATGATGATGATGATGATGATGATGATGATGATGATGATTGTTAACGCCTGGTAACATTGGCACCGGCGTTGACCAATCCAGACGACCGTCGGTAGCGAATCAGAGGGCTCCGTGAGCGCGACAACAGCGCCCAGGTTGCGGGCGCTCGACACCACAAAAAGCGGAGCACCGAGCCCAGAAATCCCTCTTTCCTTCTAACCACTGAAGCCGCCGCACGTGTCCTAGACATAAAAAGAACCTCTCGATTGTACCTTATCCATAATTAAAGTTGTAAACTATTACAAGTAGTTTCACTTTCATAGGCTGAAACATAAATGGCGACCGTGACAGGACACGTGCGGCAGGTCTATTATCTTAAAATTGCAGAGCCTGACTTGCGTCGGCCATATTGGAGCGTCGTGCGCTTGGAGCCGACGACGTCGCAAGCCGAATCCAGCTACCGCCAGCCTTCGCCGCCAGCCCAGTAACGCGTGCCCGAAGAAGAGGACCGCTGAGGGACAGCTGCGGCGAAGACCAGGGAACCTTGGGACGGACGATCGTCGGCGTCTGGTAACACGACGCGACCGCGTGGCGCGCGGCGAGACAAGGCGAGTGCCCTGATACCGAAAGTGCCCATCCGTACCCACTTTTAAATCTAAGTCAAGTCCTTTCTTTCTTTTTCTAACTTAAATTCTCAATTTCAATATTCTGACCTACAAACTTGACTACAATTTGACCTAAACATACCTATTTTGCAGTTCATTGATCTTTGACCATTACGTAACTAAACTCGACAAATTTAACTTAAATAACCTTGAATCCCAACTAGATTGTCTTTAAACTGAGTGCCTACTGTGATTTATTGCATCTATTTGTGTTTTTACCTACAGGACAGTTTCTTATCAGCTTGTTTTTAGTGATCTTCAAATACCTAACCTCTCAGTGCACGTTGTGTGAGTTAACTTAAATACCGCTTCAGTGCCTATCTATTTAGGCTTTCTTAATTAAATAAGGCAGTGCAGTGAAACCTGTGCATTCCTTTAAAGATATAATAATAAATACCTAACGCGTTTATTTAAAACCTGACTGAAGCGGCTTGTTTGTGCCTATGTTATCGCCAGCTTGCCTACGCATTTACGTTTAATTCATTTGCACTTAAAAAACCCTTGTTTGCAAGCGCACGTGTGCCATTCTAAAATTAATTTAACTTATTTCCTTTTCTCTTTGCTGACATAAACAATTTCATTCAACTTCACGCCACCCTTGCCTGCGCTTTGGTTCTTGCACGCATATGCACCCTTTCTTTTGCACGATTTCAGTGACGAGGCTGCCCACGTGCGCGCCGCGTGCCACGCATACATACCACGTGCCCACGTGTGCTTCGCGTGCCACGTGCGACCACGTGGCTGCGCACCGGGCCACCTCGGCGTAGCTGTTGAAGGCATCAGGGGCGTGAGCTGTTTTGCCAATTTAACTTTTTGCTGACGTGGATACTTTTTTAACTCTAAATAATATTTTTCTCCAATTAATTCGTCTGTTTTGCCAGCTCAGTTAACAAACACAATTCAACATGACTGAAGCTGCAAAAAAGGAAGCTCTCTTGGCCGAATTACGCATTAAGCGTGGATCCATAAAGGGTCAAGTTTCTAAATTTCGTGGTTATTTAAATACAATTAAAGATGATGAAGTGTTAACGGGAATTAAATTTAATGAGCTTACCTTAAGATTAAATAAAGTTATAGAGTTATCCACGCGCCTAGACGAGCTGCAAACTTCGATTGAGGTAGTTAATTCTGAAAGCCTTGAGAGTGAGCTCCTAGAAAGGGACGCTAATGAATCTCACATTAATTCTGCTATAGCTGTAGCTCAAAATATATTAGAACGCTCTCAAGCTCAGAAACCCTCACCTGAGCCGTCTGTAAAAACTTGTTCTTCGGGCGGTTGTCATTCTGAGCACCTCGGCTTCAAGTTGCCTCAAATTAAAATAAATAAATTTGATGGATCTTATTATAAATGGATGGAATTTAAGGACCTTTATGAATCTTTGATTCATAACAATGACCACATTAGGCCGATCCACAAGTTTCACTATCTAAGTTCATACCTTGAAGGCGAGGCTGCTCGTGTAATTGCAAATTTAGAAGTTTCAGCTGTCAACTATACTGAGGCCTGGAGACTGCTGTGTGACAGGTTCAGTAATAAAAGGCAATTAATTACTAATCATTTGAATGCAATATTTAATATGGAAAGTATACAGCGGGAGTCTGATAAGTCGCTTAGATTCTTAAGCGATAATTTCACTAAAAACCTCCGAGCGTTGAAAACATTAGGTCAACCTACGGAGCATTGGGATACAATGTTAATTCACATGTTAGCTGCAAAATTAGACTCAAATACATATTCAAAATGGGAAGAGCACAGAAATACTCTTCAAGAGTGGCCTACACTTGAGGATTTCAAAGAATTTCTAAAAAATCGTGCAGATATATTAGAAAACCTGTACCGATCTAAAAGAGAAAAACAATCTAATCACAGGTTAGAGCCTGTGACTAATAAAAATTCATTTAAACATGATAAAAACATAAAAACCTTCATGATTTCAGACAAACAAGGTGACAACAAAGGTCGGCCGTGCGTCGTATGCCGTGGTGATCACAGAGTGTACGACTGCCCAGCCTTCAAAAAGATGTCGGTCGACGAGCGCTGGTCGCGGGCGTCCACTCTGAGACTCTGCCATGTCTGCCCCCGCCCGGACCACGAGACCCGTCAGTGCAAGCTCAACGGTTGTCGTGTATGTAAGAGACGTCACAACACATACCTACACAACAACACACAAACCACTAACAATCTGTCTAGTGGGTCTAACACAGATCTAATAAGCCAACCCACCGACAGCGTTAGGGAGGAAGCTACTTCCTCCTCAACAATGGTAACTTCTGACAGTGCCGAGGTGCGAAACACCCTCACTGCTAATACTTCTCTCAACAGTAGTGAAGCATTGCTCTCTACTGCTCTAATTGAAATTGTAAATCCTGTCAACAATAAGAGAGAGACAGTCAAATGTCTCTTGGATAACTGTTCACAGTCTAATTATCTTACTGAAGCGTTGAGGCAACGCCTGCAACTTGACCTTCAGCCTCTAACTGCCACAAATGTAACGGGAATAGGAAATACCTCTCTGACCTATAAACCTATGAGGTGCGCAGCTCATATAAAATCTAAACTGACCAATTTCAATGCTAACGCAGACTTTCTTGTCTTAAATAAAATAACTGATCAATTTCCTAAAAAATATGTTGATATTAGTTACCTTAACTTACCGGCATCGATGAAACTTGCAGATCCAACCTTTAACGTCCCATCTCAAATAGATATGCTATTAGGAGTTGAACTATTCTGGTCGATCGTTACTGGAAGGGCAAAAACATTGCAAGGTAGTAAGTGCACCTTTCTTATCCCTTCAAAGCTTGGGTGGCTTGTAGCCGGTCCGATAGAGGGCGCCACTGCCTATGTAAACTCATTAAACACAAGTACTCATTGCTGCATGTCTGACCTGTCTGCCCAAATGACTAAGTTCTGGGAGACGCAGGAGGTACCGCAAGAAGCGGACTTCAAAAATGGAGGTGAGTTCGATTCTCATCCCATAGAAAAACATTTCACAGATACCACATATCGCCAATCTGATGGCAGGTTTGTAGTGCGTCTACCTTTAAAGGATACGCCCGACTGCCTAGGCAACACATTTAACATTGCTAAAAAACGCCTATTCAACTTAGAAAAACGTTTCAGTAAACAACCTGAACTTAAAAAAATGTATACTGATTTCATAAACGAATATGAAAGTTTAGGTCATCTGTCGGAATCTAAGCAATGTTACAATGCTTATCACGTCCCTCATCACCCAGTGATGAAGGACAGTGAATCTACACGATTAAGGGCAGTCTTTCATGGCAGCTGCCCAACCTCCTCTGGTTATTCTATTAATGATATCCAGATGGTAGGACCTAACATACAAAACTCGTTATTTGACATATTGCTTAGATTCCGACAGTATAGATATGTGCTGTCGTCTGATATAGAAAAACAATATCGTCAAATCTTAATTAATGAAGCAGATAGACACTTGCAAGTCATTTTGTGGCGTGAAAACGAGCACCTACCTATTCGTTCTTTGACCTTAAATACTGTTACTTATGGCTTCGCCTCTTCCAGCTGGTTAGCGGCGCGTTGTTTGTGGCAGTTGGGGGCTGAGAGCAAGGATCCATTAGTTAAGACTATAATACAAAATGATTTTTATTGCGATGACTTACTGACAGGCGCAGATTCTGTAAAAGAACTGCTTCATATACAGGCCGAGGTATCAAAGGTCCTAACCGCCGGTTGCTTTAACCTACGTAAATACCGCTCGAATTCAAACAAGTTATTAAGTTCTGATTCTATTAATCAAAATGATCATTTGGCATTGAGCCAATCTTGTCAAACACTTGGACAGGGCTGGCTGCCCAGCCAAGATATTCTAAACTATGCAATTAAGCCTTATGAATCTGATGAAAAGGTTACAAAGAGATCAATATTATCAAAAACGTTCCAAGTCTTTGATCCCTTAGGCCTGTTAAGTCTGTGCACAGTTAAACCTAAAATATTACTGCAAACCTTATGGAAAGAAGGCAAAGATTGGGACGAACCGGTTTCACCAGAAATCCAGCGAATCTGGACGCGATTCATTAAAAACCTACATCATATAAAAATGCTTAGTATACCTAGATTTGTGTTGTGTGATGCACCCTCCACAATAGAATTACACTGCTTTTCTGATGCAGCAGAAACTGCGTATGCAGCCTGCATTTATGTTAAAACAATTTCAGGCTCGGGTGAACAACAAGTACACCTACTGTGTGCGAGAGACAGAATTGCTCCAATCAAGAGAACCAGCATACCACGACTTGAATTGTCAGGTTGCTTGTTAGCTGCGCGAACCTACGCAGCTGTAGTAAAAGCCTGGAGACGTCCTGTCTCTCGTGCAATATTCTGGACTGACTCTAGCTGCTGCCTGGCTTGGCTAAAAACTGACATTAGCAAATTAAAGACCTTTGTGGCCAACAGAGTGGCAGCTATAGCCAGTCTCACCCCAGGAGCTACCTGGAGACATGTACCTACCAAAGAAAATCCAAGTGACCTCGCAACCCGTGGCGTAGACCCACAACATGTCTCTGAAGCCGCTCTTTGGTGGCATGGCCCCGAGTTCCTACTAAAACCTGAAGCTGAGTGGCCAGACTTGAATTCTGTGCCTCCGGAGGTCTTGCCTGAAATCAAGGTAACTTCTATGCTTACAACTTTAGAACCTGAGCCATCGATCATTGATTTTGATAGGTTTTCAAAATATAAAAGATTACAACACGCCATGGCTTATGTGCGCCGTTTCATTAATAACTGTAAACCTAGATTACCTAAACTAACGGGATCGCTGTCGGCGCAGGAACTCGCAGACTCGCTACATACTTTAGTCAAAATTGCTCAACAACAGTCGTTTAAGTCTGAAATAGAAACGATGCACAAAGGTCACAGGTTGAGCCCTAAATCACATATCACAACTCTGTCTCCGTTCCTTGACTCTCAAGGCATCTTGAGAGTCGGGGGGAGGCTGGAGGCTTCTGATCGTAGCTACGACCAGAAGCATCCCATGTTATTACGTGCTAAACACACTCTAACCAGACTCATTTTTACACATGAACACATACGTCTCTTACATGCAGGGCCACAGTTGTTATTATGTTCAGTTCGAGACATTATATGGCCGGTCGGAGGCAGACATCTCGCGAGAAGCACGGCCCGCAATTGTGTCACTTGTAGGCGTATCTCTGGTCAAACTTTAAAAAATATTATGGGCAACTTACCCGAACAACGCAAAAACACTGATTTTCCATTCACGTCAACTGCGCTTGACCTGGCTGGTCCCTATTTCATAACCGATCGCCGCGGACGTGGATGTAAAATTACCAAATGTTATATGTGTCTATTTATATGTCTAAGATATAAATGTGTACATTTAGAAGCTGTGAGCGACCTGTCTAAAGATTCATTTATGCTTGCACTTCGCAGATTTATCGCCCGACGCGGTAAGCCCGCGGAATTGTTCTGTGATAACGGTAGAAACTTTGTAGCTGCAGCTAAAGAGATTAATGACTTTTATAAACTATATCAAAATGATATATCTGATTTTGCAGCTGGTCAAGGTATTAAATTTAAATTTGCGCCAGCTTACGCTCCTAACTTTAACGGCTATGCTGAGGCCGGTATTAAAAGTGCTAAATTTCATCTAAAAAGAGTATTAGGTACTACTCATCTCACATTTGAAGAGCTGTCCTCCTTGTTTAGTCAAGTAGAGGCAATATTGAACAGTAGACCACTCTGTCCACTGTCCTCCTCCCCCAATGACTTAGACCCCCTTACTCCCGGGCACTTTCTGGTTTTTAGGGCGCTCGAGTCGCTGCCGTCGCCGCCACTTGAAGACCGGAACCCACAACGCCTGGACCGCTACCTCAAGCTGGAGCAGCTGCGTCAACACTTCTGGAAGCGGTGGTCGTCGGAGTTCGTGTCTCTACAACAGCAACGCTACAAGTGGCGCGAAAGACAACGCGATCTACGCCTGGGAGAGCTGGTGCTCATCAAAGAGGAAGGCTTACCACCGCTGCTGTGGCGCATGGGCAGGGTAGTCAAGCTATACCCCGGCAAGGATGGCGTGCCGCGTGTCGCGGACCTCAACACTGCCAGGGGGCTCGTCAAGCGAGCACTCAACAGAATATGCCCGTTACCTATGCAAGAAAGGGATTCCTGAAAGATA
Organism: Thaumatotibia leucotreta; assembly: GCA_025490895.1. Taxonomy (NCBI): domain Eukaryota; kingdom Metazoa; phylum Arthropoda; class Insecta; order Lepidoptera; family Tortricidae; genus Thaumatotibia; species Thaumatotibia leucotreta. The sequence goes on from JALPQI010006136.1 coordinate 27,745, forward strand.
CTCTTTCAGCGCCCCGGAGTATGTTAACGCCTGGTAACATTGGCACCGGCGTTGACCAATCCAGACGACCGTCGGTAGCGAATCAGAGGGCTCCGTGAGCGCGACAACAGCGCCCAGGTTGCGGGCGCTCGACACCACAAAAAGCGGAGCACCGAGCCCAGAAATCCCTCTTTCCTTCTAACCACTGAAGCCGCCGCACGTGTCCTAGACATAAAAAGAACCTCTCGATTGTACCTTATCCATAATTAAAGTTGTAAACTATTACAAGTAGTTTCACTTTCATAGGCTGAAACAATGATGATGATGATGATGATGATGATGATGATGATGATGATGATGATGATGATGATGATGATGATGATGATGATGATGATGATGATGATGATGATGATGATGATGATGATGATGATGATGATGATGATGATGATGATGATGATGATGATGATGATGATGATGATGATGATGATGATGATGATGATGATGATGATGATGATGATGATGATGATGATGATGATGATGATGATGATGATGATGATGATGATGATGATGATGATGATGATGATGATGATGATGATGATGATGATGATGATGATGATGATGATGATGATGATGATGATGATGATGATGATGATGATGATGATGATGATGATGATGATGATGATGATGATGATGATGATGATGATGATGTTTTGATGAAGATGGTGGTTATGATAATGATTGTGGTTATGATGATGATGGTGGTTATGATGATGATGGTTGTTATGATGTTGATGGTTGTTATGATGTTGATGTTGGTTATTATGATGATGATGGTTATTGTGATGATGATGGTTATTGTGATGATGATGGTGGTTATGGTGATGATGATGATAATCATTTCTTATTATTTGGGCCGTCAATAGTTTCAGTTTGACTACCTTAGTTCAATTAAAATGGTGGGTACTAGAATTAGTCATTATAGTTTGCAATCGTATAGTTTGCAATCGTGGAATGAAACTATTTACATTTTTGTTGGGTTCAGTTTTCTCGGACTACATACACCATTTATCATTCGTAGTCGTAGGTGTAAAATCGGATCTATTTTTCCGTTTCAGTGCGGCCACGACTGTGAGTGGCGTGCGTTTGGTTTAATGGTGTAAGTGGTCAATGCGTTTTGATTGTCCGACAGCCATGGAGGTGGTTGTTAAGACTCTATTGCTCGGTGTAGCATCTGGAGTGTTGTAACTGCTGTGAGTACTGCAACCCATTTGTTGTTTTTGTTGAAGTGAAGTGTTTCATTTTTACTATTGTAGAACTATGTCGGTTACTAGCTAGTAAAGTAGTAAGTACATAGACAGACTGGCTAGTCTGTTTCAAATGTTAATGAAGTTGATTTTAATTCCCTTAGTTGATTAAATGAGTACCTAAAGAAAATATGATACTGAATTGCGGCATTTAATTTTGTATTAACTAACTTTAAATGCGGAAAGGGTAATTGTTAAGTTTAATGAGTTCTTATGTCATTTGAGCTTTCAATGGACTGAGAGCAAGTTCGATGGATTGAGCGTGATCTAATAATCGCATCGGAAGTTCCGGAGCATGTAAAAGGTGCACGTGAACTGCTTTTTATGTGCAGTATACTCTTTGCGAGGAGTAGCACTTACGCGGCTGAAATGGTTAACTTCTGATGGGTTATTGGATCCTAACAAGCCCATGGACAGAAATTGAATCAGGTGCATGGTTATGGTGTAACCTGGTTGAGTAACTTACGTTTTTGTTTGAGTCGAGGGATTGACTCTTTAGTTTAAATCATTTTGACTTTTAATTGGTAAAACAGAACTTGGTTTTCAAGAAATTTAACTGAGTGATATTTGATGACGTGATGATAGATGTGAATTTTTGGTATACCGTTACGTTCTGGGGGTAAAAATGTGCCGGGGTGTTAATTGCCTAAAGACTGGCATGATTTTTGACATTGTCTTGTCAAAAACCCAAACGTGATGACGAATGTTGTAAATCGTATGTTGGGCAAAGTAATAAGTTGGCTTCAGAGTATGCCCACAGTCAGTTTGGTGACTGTGGATGGTTTTCGTACAATCATGTGATGATTGTAGACAGTGTTCCTGCGTACCTAGCTGAGGTCGTGGATGAAGTGTGCCTACAGTATTATGGTGACTGTAGATGGTATTCCTGCGTACCTCGCTGAGGTCGTAGATGAAGTGTTCCTACAGTATTAATGGTGACTGTAGATGGTATTCCTGCGTACCTTGCTAAGCTAAGGTCGTGGATGATGAGCTTGCCAACAATGATGTTAAGAGTTAAAGTGTGTTCTTGCAAACTTTATTTACTCAGGTCAGTCAGTTAAACTCAGGTCAGTCAGTGACTGCGCTGAAGGTTATAGATGTGTCCGTGTACTTTACTCGGATAGCGGGTGTTTTGTGACATGTTGATGACTGTAGATTGTTTTTCTCTGTACATTGCTGAGGACGACGAGTTTGCTTACAGTATTTCTGATAACAGTTGGTGGTTTTACCTGCGTACCTTGCTACAGTGGTAGATGTGTATAGAATCATGTGGACGATTGTAAGATGTTCCTACGATCCTCTAACAGGTTATAGAAGAGGAGTGTGAAATGGTCGTGTGTAAAATTGTTTCCAATTTGATTTCGTAAAATTTAACAGTAGTCATTTCTATCCCATTATGTATTGAGGTCAGAATGGGTCGACCGTACCAGAGGCTTGATCGTAGCCGTAGCCCGATGCGTCTGCCTGTGAGTAGTCCGTGGGTACGCAGTGCGCGGCAGGCTCTGGCGGAGGTCGCGTTTTAGAGACTGTAGTGTCATAGGGTTGAATCGGCGATCCCTTGGGGATGCGCGTAGTGTGTGTGGTTATGTGATAACCAATAGGCCACGAATGACATTATGTTCCTCCGAAAGTTTTCTTTAATGTTTTACGTAAAATGTGGCTACGAAAGCCAGATGATACTTGTTTGCTCTAGATTTGAAATTGGTGGTAATTAATTGACCATAAGTGATCCTAAATACAGTTGCAAAGATTATAATTATTTTTCTTGAGTTGAGATGATTTTATGTAGACAGATAATTTGGTCAGGAGTGACCGAGTGGTAACAAAGACTACTGGTGTACGTGTTTGTTTCAGATACAAGCGAGGACGCTTGTCTTGTCAGTATGGCCGTGTCGCAGACATGCTTCAGTTGCCGCAGACATGTACGACATGTCGAGTCGTCGAACGTCAGAATAGTGTTATTTACAAAGATGATAGTCTTATTTGCAATGTTTACATTTAATTTGTTAAGAGTGATAAAATCTAGAAAACGATAAGCAATGTTTTGCTTGAGATGTTCTTTGCTTGGTCCATGCAGGTAGACATTAAACGTCATGTTGGGATCTACCCGCCTATGAAGCAGTAGTTTGTGAGCGGACGGTATAAAAGGTCACTAGCGCAGTGTTCAGGGATTCATTCTTGATTTAGAGTTGGAATAAAGCATTCCAGGGTTGAGTAAATGATGCATGGACGCAAGCTTATAACTCTCCAGTCGTTTTCTATCAGTATAGTTTATAGTGTTGTAAATAGTCTTGTTTTAAGTGTGTACTTGTTGTGATTATTTAAAGTTTGGAAAATGTAAGACCGTCTGAGTTTCTTGCTGGTTCTTCTCACGACAGAGGTTTATGATTTGTGAACCAGTATAATAAAAGATTGTAATTTACCTTGTGTTTAATTATGTGCGTCCATGCATAGTATACACCTTTGTAAGTATGTAGATACGATCAGTTTATAGAAATTAAATATTCGCCATCCCCCGTTCTCGGCTGTCCTTCTGACAAATATGTATCTTTGCCCGACGCCATGGTGCCCAATACTAGCTGACACCCCCCTATCGCTTGTCTATTACTCGTCCATGATATCTACAGGTCAGCGACTAGCAATCGCGCCATTTTTTGTTTCGATCGCACCAAGTTTAGTGTCATCCTAAAAATGTGTATATGGTAGGTACAAAATAATACCAAATACAATAATCAAATTAACCATACATTTATACTTTCTGTGTCTATCCGGCCTATAGGAAGGTACTATAGCGTTCAAAAGAGCCTGGGCAATCGAACAAAACTATCGTTTGAAGCTAAATTGAGCGCCACCTTTGTGGGATTGATGTAACAAGGCTATTACAGATGTAAAGGTAATCTTAGTAGTAATGTTAGCTGTCCCTAGATGGCGTTGATAGTCAAAAAACTAAAAAAATTGTGCACACAGATTTAAACTTTATTTATTTTATAACTTCTCGAGTATTCTGACGAGACTTATTCTTTTCTACTTACTGACTTATGTTTTTTTTAGGATACTTTTTGTTTTTTTTTTTATTGTCATTATTGAGACATTATTAAATCTGTTCAAACATCCTGTGTATTTTGAATTCACCCACCGGAGCGTAGCGTAACCGGAAAGCCCTTTTTGGCCAAGATTTAAAAAAACACAAATTAGTTTAATATTCGTGGGATACGAACCTGGGCACTCTAGTTTAGAAGCCGTATGCGCAAACCACTGAACCAAAGTGTTATTAGTAAAGCCGCCGAAATATAACGTCAGTTGAAACCTTGGTATATTATCCGTAAAATATGCTAAGGGAATTACAGTTTTATTACCATAAGACTAACGTTAGAATGGCATATCAACGTTTTAATATATTGATAAAAATGTATACTATAAAAACGTAAGAGGGTAAGTTTAAGTTTTCTAAATACCATACTAGTGCTGATTTTTTTCTTAATCAAAGATTCATCGCATGTTCCTTTGTCTGCTACCGTATACGATTGAAAGTGTATTACCGTTACTAGCTGATTATAAGAATGAGTTGTTCGTGCAATATTGATATGATAACCAGATCGCAAATAATTGCCTTGCATAAGGAAGGCAAAAATAAATCAGAGATTGCTAGAGAAACAGGTGTCAACGTAAGTAGTTTAATTTACTTCTTTTCGGTATTAAAATGTTTGCATTATAATTTAATAATAATTATAGTATATTTTTTACAATTGTTTCAGAGGAAAACTGTTTCTTTATGGGTAGATCGATACCAAGGAGAAGGGTCTTTGTCTCACCGGCATAAAACTGGAAGACCACGCCTCATTGACACACAGCAACGTCAGTTGATGGTGCGGGAATATGAGGAAGACGGATTTAGGCCCACAAGACACTACGCCGGTTTGTTTGGCACAAGTCCGCTTACGGTTCGTCGTGTGCTTCATGAGGAAGGCATCCATCACCGCAGACATGCCATCAAACCTTTGCTGACGGATGCTCACAAAACGGCAAGGTTACAGTTTGCTCGGGACCATCTTCTTGACGACTGGACTAGTGTCGTCTTCACTGACGAGAAGACTTTTAAATCCAGTCAACACGGACGCCTGAGCTTGTGGCGTCGAAATAATACGCGATACGACAACGATCATGTCGTGCCCAACATGGAATCGGGGCGTATCACAGTGAACATGTGGGGTTGGATGAGTGCAGCTGGTCCGGGAGAACTTGTCAGAATACCTAGCCGTGCAAATAGTGAACATTATGTAGAAGTGTTGGAGGAGACCATGTTACCTACAGTTCGAAATGTGTATCCCGAAGCAGAATTGCCGTTGGTGTCGTTTGTGCAAGATAATTGTCCTATACACCGTTCGCGTAATGTCAAAGAATGGTTTGGAAAACACAAAAATAATATTAAAGTTATTTCCTGGCCTGCTAGATCACCGGATTTAAATCCGATTGAAAATGTATGGGGTGTTATTGTCCAACGCTGGGATAATAAAAATGAAAGGACCCCGGAAGCGTTGGAAGCACATTGCTTAAAAATATGGGAAAGTATTCGTGGTTCAGATTTATGTTCAAATTTAATAACATCAATGCGTTCCCGATTACAGGCAGTTATTGATAACGAGGGGGGCTACACCCGATATTAAATAATATAAAAAATACACTTACTGGACTTGTTAAAGTCGAGTAAGTATATTTTTAACATTGTTTAAAAATATCAATAAGATAATAATTTTCTTAGGCTACGAAACAGTTGTGTTTAAAAAAACTACTACCTAAATAAGACACTTATTGACTCCCTTACTTTAAATTTCTCGATTACAATGACATGTAACAGTGAAGGAAGTTTAGTAGTTTGTATTTTTGATTAATAGTAATAAATAATAATATTTATAACACTTTCCAGCTGGGATTTATGTAAACACAACGGAACGTCGAATTCTAGGATTGGTAAGTTAAGTCAAAACTTTTGATTCCCAAAAATAGTGATGGTGGATGGATGACAATCTATAAAATCTACTAATTGATTTTTATTTTTTAATTAATAGTAATAGTCTCATAAAACAAATCGTAATTATTGTTTATTTCAGTTGCTAAATAGATATTACGGTTGCCAATACCTTTAAGTAGTTTTATTGAGGCGAAGTTTCAATCTTTTTCCGTTTTCGGAAATGATACTTAAGCTTAAACCTCAATAAAAAGTAAACAATATTGCCTAATTATAAATCTTACACTTTTTTTACGGTGTAAATTAGTTAAATTAAAGCACACCTCGTATTCAAAATGTGTTTAATTTCCAATCAACGTTATAAACACTGCTCACTTAATGTGTTATTTATTTAACCAACTCATGCCATTACATTATCCTAAAATAATAAAATAGTAATTGATTATGGATTTTTCTTTAGATAGTTTGTTTACAATGTTATCAATTTCTATTGATGGTAACTTTTAGTGAATTATTTCAAAAGATGGTATGTCTTAGCACATAACTCGTTGAAAAATTAAATGTAAACATGAAATCGCTCAATAGCTTGAAGGTAATTTAATTTCAGAACCTTACATATCTTGTAGTATAATAGTTATTTAAAGTTGCCGATTTCTAAAAATGAACATTTGATAGTTTAGAAATGAGCTTTATATATATATGACGTTAAGGCTATCGGAAAAATGGTGAGTCTTACCCTCATATTAATAAGGATTAATCTATAACTATGAAAAGTTCATTCTTAGAAATTGGCAAATATAATAAAAAAATATGTTTTAGCTTCCATTGTGCAGTCATAAGATTTATTATTATGTTTTGGTTTGAAATAAATACGCCTTGTAGATAAAGTAATAAAATATATAGGGTTAAAATCAGATACAGTTTTTGTATTTTTTTTAATACGTATTATCATTCATAAGTGCAACTGCAAATTGATTAAACAGCGTTTTTTGCTAACAAGACATAAATTATTTATTAAGATTAAGATTGGTTGTAATTTGTAATTAATTAATAAAAAATATAGAAAAAAAATGAAGTGTCCTATTTTTTTGTGTTTTTATCCGTTAGCAATTCCTGAATAAACACAATAAGTACCGTAAAACTACCTAACTAAACTCCAAATGCTCCCAACAAGAAGATTGAGACTGACGTTTATTAAGAATTGAAATTGTGGACTATTATATAGTTGCAGTATTGGACCATAGTTAGATGATTTTACGGTATTAGACCATAGTTTCGGGGGCGTCAGCCTCCGTAGCCTAGTTGATAGTAACCTTGCCTACGAAGCTGGAGGTTCCGGGTTCGAAGCCCGGCGAGGGCATTATTTGTGCATTTATTTATCACAAATATTTTGTTCCTTGGTCATGGCTGTCAATGTATTTAAGTATCTTTATCTTTCTATCTATTATATATATATATATATATATATATATATCATCGCTTGGTACCCACATCACAAGCCTTAATTGAGCTTACCGTGGGACTAGGTAGATTTGGGTTAGATGTCCCAAGATATTTATTATTATTATTTATTCCCACAAGTGGTAACAACTGGGAATAAAAAATCGTGGGATTTCTTTTTCCCAGTAGATAGATACCAGTGGTATCATACCACCAAATATTAAAGTGGTAACAGGTGGGAAAAAATCTCAGTTGTTACAACTCGTGTCATGTGAAACGAGAGGTTTTACGGGGTATCGAAGGTGGCGGGGTCAAAGCCGATAACTCGAGAAAACCGGTTTTTGAAATACGAACTAAATGTCACTTACGTGAGGTTTGTTTTTCAATGAAAAAATATCTCGACTTATCGGGTTTGGCCACTCAGCTCTCGATATAATAAATGTAAAGCGAACCTTTCTAGGTTCGCTCTTCTGAGCATTCTTGCGTATGAATTCAACTTCATCGTTGTTATCCTCAAGCGGAACAATAGGCCTTTACCAATTTGACAATCACAAATCAGCAGTAGCGACATGCCGATAGCTACTTGCGAGCAGTGAGTAGGTAGCTATCGGCGAGTTTATTCTTCGCGGGCGAGTGAATACTCTTAGAAAATTTACTCGTCGGCAGTGTGAACAGCTAGTGATCAACTGTACTAAAATATGTCTGTAACTTTTACTGTGTTCCCTAGGCGAAGAAATACTGGATAGCCCATCGTTTAATAATATTGGGTCTCTGGTTGAAATGGGTGGGTAGCACTACACTAGGCTAAATACCGCCTGACCGAGTGATCGATTTTTATTCACCTACGACTATGAATGAAATATCAATTCAAAACTGTTTACATAATACATAGATATCAGGTGATTACATCGATTCCGAAAGTTATTTGACTGGTTGAAACTACTGATACTTGGGTCTATTTAAGATTAAAATAAGGTAAATAATTTTGACGTGTCTTAATGTTTATTCAAAGTGATTAAACCTGTTGAATGTTGCCTTATTTATATTAATTATAGAATAATCGGACCAATATGTAAATAATTATAAAATATTATTACATATTTGTAATGAACTATTTTTGAACGGTGTTTTTTAGTAAACTGACATTTCGAAAGCGCTCATCTTCTTTCTAATGATTTAAGAATAAACATAATTATTTATAAATGTGGTTTTATTTATTTACCACAAAGGTACATAATATTATTAGGTAGATAATATTCATTATTTAAAATATTTTAATAATCAGAGAGCCTACAGCGAACTATAAATATCGTTAATTTCAAGTATCTGTCTCTGTCAAGTTGAAGACGCCTTTATTAGAGTGACAGAGATAGATGCTCGACATTTACGATTCTCCAAGTTCGCGGTAGACCTTCTAAATAGTTCATTGCGCTTCGCCAGCAGCGCCATCTAGTGTGGATAAGCCAACCTATGCTAACAGAGCTCAAGCGAGCGCATAGGAAAGTCGCCCTAGAGGTGTCCACGCTATTTTGAACCCGATAGTACGTCGTACTCGTACCTAGATACTCGTGTTGTGTATCATTGCCGTAGTAACTCTATATGTGCGACGGTCTTAACTAAAATGAATCAATAAAATTAAATGATCGTTACAGGGAAGCCCCAAAACAATGTAGTGTGGCGATGAATGTCCTGTGTTTACACGACAGATAAAAACATTGCGGACGTGGGCAGTGGCCAGTAGATACACTAGGCACACAATACACTCGCAGTAGCGCTCGCTCCACGTCGGGCCTCGCACGTGACGCTCGGTGTGTCGGCTCTCCGGACCTCTGCCGCGGGAACAGGAACTGGCCTTACAATACAAGGAGCCATCACCGAACAGTATCAGGTACGATGCATTTAGCATTCAATTAGAAAAATAAGTTGATTTGTCGCGACACGGTAGCCCATCCGTACATACACTCGGACTGTTGTAGTTTCGTTTCCGTTCATGTTTGCTGTATCAATATGTACTTAGATAATGATCTCAATTAAATTAGGAGATAGGTTTATTTTGTAAGCCGTAGGTATACCTTAATATATTAGTAGATTTAGGTAGGTACCGTTATATTAGCGTGCCCTATTCCCATTTCTAGGTAGCTCACATTAGAACGTGCCGCAACATCCCCCTCATATACCGATTACCCTACCTAGGCTCGATAGTTTGGATAATCTATAGTTTCTACTTCATGTATATGTACTTAAAAGTCTTAAAATCGTTATCATCACATGTCTGTACATTGTACACCGCTATCTTCTATGAGAGGGCGGTTTGCCCTTATCTTAAACTAGCAAACATCCTCCCGTCTTTTGTTAACGGTGTCAACTAATCAGTTTATTGTATTTAAGGATCTAATATCAATAATACACCTACGGTATTAAGTGCATAAGTCAATAATGTCAATACATATAATTCGAATTTCTAAATTAAACATTAACATGGACGGTATTCCCACTGTACGGTTGTATCCTACACACGCTCCTAACAAAATATTACCGTCAAAACTACAGAGACCACTTTTTTGTAGGTATATAATTATGTTATTTGATAATTTCGTGTCCAGTATCGCGTGTATGGAACTCCATCCTCCAACACTTAAACCTTAAACTCCGGACAGACCCGGACACCTACAAAGGCTGTGACTTTCAGCAGGCTCGGCTGTACCTTATAATAAGCCATGCTGCAGCGAACCCTACCCGCAGTAAATACTTAGAATAGGCCTCCCAGCTAAGTTTTAATATCTTAACCTCGGGTTACATTAGCCCTCTAGAGGGTATGTTGGTATCTAATATGTTACGTAATTTTGCCCACTTGAAAAAAACTGTTTCAAATTACTTACTGAAAATACATTTAAAAGTAGGTAAGTAGTACTAATGTAGTAATTAAAATTTAATTTGATATTTTTGGGTGGCCAATGCCCCTTAGGAGGGCTAATGTAGCCGTACCTAACATAGGTACGGCTACATTAGCCCTACCTTACCTACCTAGCTCATTTTCTCTGTGTGAAAAATGGTTTTGAAATGAAATTCAAAACAATATCCCTATTCTGCCGCACCTTCAATAGTGTGTTTACTCGAGATCCGCGCACTTTGTTTGTTCGGAGTTGGTCTGCCGGTATCGGAACACTGCTGATAGTGAAGTTTTAATCATAATCAAAAACGAGTTAAAGTTAACATCTCTCTGTAGATTCGTACAGTAGGTACGGTTATGCCAATTAATATTGCACGGTTAGATTGGCCCTATTAATACGAGTTAATAATAACCGTCGTCAGTGTTTATAGTACCTATAGGTGTATGTACTTATCTAATCTATACAAACACTGACGACGGTTATTATTAGGTTATTAAATTTTCTGATTAGTTTTATTTCCCACGTTCCAGGGAGTAGCATGTTCATTGGACTGTTGAGTGTGGCGAGCTGCCTGGCGGCGGCCGCCACGGCTGCCACCACCGCCGTGCCCACCACCACCTCCCCCGCCGACGCCGACGCCGAGACCGCCGCGCTCGCCGCCGCCGCCGGCGCCGCGTCGTGGCCCGACCGGCGCGCGCTGCACGCCGCCGCCGGCCGCGTGGCCCGCCTCGCCGCGCTCTTCGCCGCCGACCGAGGGCTGCGGGAGACCGCCGTCTTCTTCATACAAGCCCACGCCAACGACAGCGAGACGCGAGGCTCCCTGTACGCGTTGACTAGGGACCCCGAACATTCGGAGCGGATGATCGCAACTAAGCTCCTAGACGGCGCCCGCGACATCGTCGTGGTCAACCTGACCGGCCCGGTGTACTTCGCCGCCGAGGACGGGATATACGTCTACAATAAGGAAAAGAACTCCGCAGAGAAGTACAGCGCCGTCGACGAGGAGGTCATCTCCGTGGCCGCGGTGAACGGCACCGGGGAGTTGTACTACGTGAACCGGCGGCGGCAGCTGTACGTCCTGACCGCGGACGGCAGGAACGCCACCGCGGTGGAGGCGGTGCGCGGCGCCGAGCAGATCACGGTGGACTACAGCGGCCGGCTGTACTACTGCACGGCGGACAAGCGGCTGTTCGTGTACGACGGGCGCGTGCGGCGCGTGGGCGGCGTGCCGGCGGCGGGCAAGCTGTGGCTGGTGCGCACGCCGGTGCTGGCGCCGGAGCTGGGGTTCGTGAACGCGGACGACCGCTACTACGCGGTGTGCGCGGGCGCCGGCGCGGCTCCCGCGGCGCGCGAGCTCAGCCGGCGCGTGTTCCTGCCGGCCAGCGCCGTGGCGGCGGACGCCGGCGTGGTGCTGTACTTCGCCGCCGACGGCGTCGTCTACAAGGACACCGATATGGTCCGCGGCGAGCGACACCTGCTGGACGCGCTCTCTAAGGGATGGACGAGGCTGCTGACAGTATTCCGGAATTCTTTGACTAAGTTCTACACGGGAAAAACGTATTTTTCGTGCGACTCTGCTGCATAATGAGATTAAAGTTGCATGATTACCCATTACGATCCCGCGTGTATCAATCAATCAATATGTTATATTTATTTTCTCAAACATGCAATGAAATGTTTTAGTTACGTGCCTAAAAAAAAAAGTGGCCGGGAAGTACCTCGTTGCCGGCCTAGGCCAGCAAGTGCCTCTTTTTTAATTTTCATTTGACATTGGGTTGTGACCTGGCATCTTGGCTTTTAGCCAATAATTATATGTAAGTAATATTAGTATTAAAAATATATATTGGCTGTTTTTGCAGTTATTATTAGGTATTTAAATTATATAATTTAAAATAAATGTACAATAACTACTGAAAATAATATTTAGAAAGCAGTATTATACGGCGCGATCCGTCGGCCCGATCACCGCATGCGATTGATTGGACCCAACCAACCACGTCGTCTAATACCGCTTTTTAAAAGTAAAAATTTGCACCTTTCAAACAGGTCAAACTTAAAAAAAAATGAGGTGTCGGTGTCGGTGTCGTATTTGACTTTTGTTGTGTTTCAAAGACTTATAATTTATTAGAAAGAAGATACATTTTTTTGTTTCATTTCATTGCATTTTTGAGAAAAGCATTATACATATACATACCTCGGCCAAGAAGTGACGGGTTGCCGTCCGAATACTATCCGGCCTCGTTTCACTCGGCCGTCTACATATGTTCGGCCGGCAACTAGTCACTTCCCGGCCTCGGTAGTAATGTACTATTGCTAGAATACATAAAACAGGTTCAGGTAGAAGGTGTTAAGGTACAGTGGATAGAGTATTCAATCTAGTAAAGACATGCAAATGCAAAGATTTGTGGACTAGGTATATAAAAAAAAAACAGAAACAACTACACTTACAAAACGATTAAGTCAGGTGAAAGAGAGAGAGAGAGAGAGAAAAAAAACAGTGAAGGCAAGTCTATTTTATTTTAAAAAAATTACACAGTATTACAGTGGTTCCAATACACTGTGAAATTCAATATAAGTAAGTATTAATTTACATTAATACGTAATATCACAAAGTAACAACATTATTAAGCAAAACATACAAAATAACACATAATAGATGGCTCCCTTGACATCTAAGCAGGGTGGTAGTAAGCAATGCCGTCTTTACCATAAGGGCACAAGGGGCACGTGCCCAGGGCCGCCATCTTCAGGGGGGCCCCGAAAGATCGACAACTCTCCTCACATTTATTCTCACGTTTACTTTCCTTTCGAAAGGGGCCCCAAAATCCTTGGGTGCCCAGGGGCCCTCCATAGTTAAAGACGGCCTTGGTAGTAAGTATACCCACATCCGGCACCACCAAACTACCTCGTGATCATAAAGTTGCCTCGCTTACTCGCATACAATACATAACAACGCTCGGGTATCCTACCTAATGTGGGTGTAAAGTAGAGTTAGGTTTTAGGTATTGAATCGATATTTATGTATGTAATTATAACAAATAATTTTAGAATTGAACTCTGATGTTGTTCTAGTAAATTTGCCAAAGCAACCACCGACAAAATGAAATCTATAGGTATTTAAAATGATATAAAATGTTGTACCTATATCCTGCGTAACTACCCACTCGATGTAGACTCGTCTTATCAAAAACGTTTTGGTTGCTGCTCATTAATGAAATGAGTAGGTGTAGCGACATTAGTGACGATATGAATGAGCACAAAGGGCACGTGGCCCGTCACCCGTGTCACCAATCACCACCACAACACGCGAACAGAGCGGAGATCCCCGGTATCCAGTGATACCTATTGAGAACCCTGTATTTGTAGCTCTTATACCGAAGACGAACACTTGTTGACGTGGTGTATACGTATATGCTCATATTATTTATAATGGTAATATGTAGATCCACATAAAGTTTGACAGCTACATAGGTATTTATAAAGGTAATACACCATCGAACCACAAGCGGATTTAGGAGGCGACATTATTAAACAATAAATATAAAAAAGTTTTTGTAAAATTTTATTATACAAAACGAAACAATGTAGCTACGAACAAATTTGTAAATACTCATATCAGTCATATCCATGACATAATATTAAATGTGCAGTTTTGTGAGTTTTGTACACTATTAAACAATAAACATGAACACTTTGGACAACATTCAATTTAACAATAGATTCTTCTAAAATGTATTCGTTTTCGAAAATAGGTGTGTTGAACCCAATGTGCTCGGCGGAGATGGTCGAGTCGAAGTATTCCGTCTCCTATGTAGTGGAATCCACAGTACCTGTGAACATAGTAAAACATTAAAGAAGCACTTTTCTAATATTCCTATTGTAACGCAAAATCTCCATCAGAAGTTATACAACGACCTGGATCTTTTCATCGAATCAGCACTAGAACCAAAATTATATATAAATGCGATACACGATACTCTCTACATTCGCTATCTTTTCCTTAAACTCTAGGGCCTAGAACATAGATTTAGAAAAGAAATACCTAGCTTTAGGGGGCGGCAACAAATAGTTTGGGATCCTACGGCCTCAAGTAAGTAGCGGGAACGAGTCAAGTGTAGTTCAGGGGCATTCGTTTTACATTTGTACAAGTGACTGTTCTGATGTAGTTAGTGCGCCTGCGCAAGTGCGCATTGCCGATGGGTACCTACAAATCCTACAATACGCTCTTAGGAAGCTGGACATTCAATCGGAGCTACATGTTCTTGTGTACCTAATCTATATTGACCACTTAAAAGCAGAACCAACTATTTCCCTGAAGTTGTTAATTGGACAACCAACTCTTCGCCCCTACATTTTAAAAATTTCCCGCCTTTTTCTACTAAGTAGCTGTTTGTACAGAGTATAAAACATTTTAATGAAATGGTTAATTCTACCTCTAAGCCAGCGATATTTTTTTTTATTTCTTGCCTTCCCAGACTAGTCCCCGGCCGTTATGACGCTAATCCTGACAGCTGTCAGTTCAATACCTTATGTCGTCGGTTGACAATCAAAACTCACTAAGTAACCTATACCTACTTGAAATAAAGCTCGTATCTCCGTTCCGATTCAGTACAGACATACGACGTTGCTAAGAGTAGTGACAGTTTTTATAATGACTTTTACTTGTCAGCCGACGATGTGTCAAAAAGTGACATCAATGACAGATAGTGTAGCGAATTGACAACTGTCAGGATTGACTATACCGGCCGGGGACTGTAATAGTTTTTAAGAATGAACTTTTGACAGTCATAGATTATATAGTCCTTAAGAGGGTAAGATTTACAATTTTTCAAAAATTTGGTATGTTTTGAATATGATTTTTCATTCTTAAGGTGCATTTAGACCAAACGAGCATTCGCTCATTCTATTCTGCGAAATTCGTTCGTTACACAAAACGTGATTCGTCGAAATTCGTTGATTTCGTAGTGGGGGATAGAATGAGCGAATGCTCGTTTGTTCTAAATGCACCTTTAGAAATTGGCAACTGTAATTAATGAAGTTTCCTTACATTCACTAGCCGGGATACAAGTATCGTTCCTGTCCCTGTAGTATCCCTCCCTGCACCTGCAGGCGGGCCGGCAGTCCGCGACGACGCCGATCATCGGGCACTCGGGCTTGCTGTCGGTCACGTGGTCGCGGCACCGCTCGCCGGGGCAGCTGTGCGGGCACGCTTGGTACTCTTCGTTTTTACCGCATTTAAACGGCGCTGAAACGATAAATGCGGTTAATACCTATAACACAAATAGGCTACTTGACTCATATCAAATTTAGTGCAGAAAAATATTATTTTCTGCCTGTAGTATATATTGAAAAGATGAATATTTTTCGATTACGGTGTATTAAAAGTGTTTGATGGGTACATATTTTTTATTGAAAAATTTGTTTTATTTTTCTTATTTTCGTACTCTGAAAACGGTGTCGGCCATGATGTGACGACATAGGATCTTAACTAACTTCATGTCGAATCTTATACGAGTGAAATTCGCCATGAACATGTAGGCATGTAGCTTGGCTGTGACATTGACATAACATAATTGACATGACAAAATGTTTGTTTTTTTTTTTTTTTTTCTTCTTTATGGACTTAAGGGCGATGTTGCCCGTAGCCAACGTCAAGTAAAAGGGTAGGAAATAGGACGCGGGAAAGGTGATGATGGATTATCGGAATTTGGAAAAGGTGGTCAAATCAGGTATAAAGGTATAGGATATGATATAATAGGATACAAAATGATAAAATATATAAAAACTATATTTTTATGTCGTTATGAAGGATAAACCGGGCTAATAAGTTATATACGTCAGGATCAGGATTAACAAGCAAGGAAGGAATGTCTATTGGAAGGGGAATGTGTAGGGATTGCAAACTTTTCATGAAATCTGATCGATCATACAACGGACAAGATAAAATAATATGGTTAATATCAGCCTCCTCAGCACCGCAATCACATCTAGGATCGTCTATTATTTTAAATTTGGCTAAATGAGAAGGGGCGCAAGTATGGCCCAATCTCATTCGAGTCAAGCAAGATATTTCACGTCTGTTAATTTTTTTATTACGAAACCATGGTTTGTTAGGGATATCGCTTTGAATTTTAAAATGATAACTTCCAGTTTCCAAACTGCTCCAAAACCAAAAGAACTCCCAACAAGACTTGAGATATCTTTCGGGGAGCAATAGCAGATCATGACAGTAGTTTTTATACGGATATATATCACCAGAAACAACAGCATCCACAGCCAACTGGTCGGCTCTCTCATTGCCAGGAATTCCACAGTGACTTGGCACCCAAACAAAGTTTATAATGATACCTTTTTTTTCACACTTGAACATCAGGTCCCGGATATCATACAAAAGAGGATAATTGGCTGTTTTAAAGGGAGACTTCAATAAAATTTGTAAACAGCTTTTAGAATCGGAAAAAATTGCAGATTTATTTAAATTGAACATGTGAACGTATTCAACTGCTTTAAAAATTCCAAATAATTCTCCTGTAAATACCGAAGATTCAGGAGGTAATTTAATTTTTTGTATCACATTATACTGTCTATGAAAAACGCCAACCCCAACATTGCCATTTATGGAACGTTTGGATGCATCAGTGAATATGTGATGCCAACCAGACCAATTCTCACCAATTAAACTATTAAAGATTGGCTTAGCACTTATTCCATCCTTCTTAAAATTGGAATCTAGAATAACTGTAGGAGAAATAAGCAATGAATCAAAATGTTTAGTATACAATGGAAGGGAGATGTAGCGGAAGGTAGGAGATGATAAAGACAGAAATTTAATATAGCTATTAATGATATACGGGGGATGTCTATTGCGCCAATAAGGAGAATTATGCATACAACGGTAGAGATTAGATAGTTTTGCGATTAGAGGATGTAATGAGAATTGCATAACCTTAAAAATAAATCTATCAGACAGATATTGTCGCCGTAGGTGTGCAGGTGGATCCACACATTCCACCTGCATCGCGTTGGCAGGACTGGTCCGCATAGCACCCAGAACAGTTCTTAAGGATTTGTTTTGTATGCCATTTAATATGTTAAAGGCCTCTTCTGTGCCTGGTGTTAAAAGGAACGATCCATAATCCAATACGCTTCTAATGAGAGAATTATATATTAACTTCAAATAAAAAGGATGGCTACCCCACCAAATACCAGCCAAACATCTCACTATATTTAATGACCGTTCGCACTTACTCTTTATATAATTGCAGTGACCAATGGCTGATAATTTGTAGTCCAAAACAATTCCCAAGTACTTAACCTCATCGCAAAAGGCGATTGTAGATCCGCAATAAGATAGATTTAAATTGATAGGCCTTTTCCTTGGAGTAAATAGGATTGCTGAAGTCTTTGTGACTGATAAATCTAGCCCATTATTATGTAAATATGTATTTAGTTTTCCTAAAATAGAATTCATGAAGTCACATGAATTGAATAGTGAACTATTACTGCAATATAACACAATGTCATCAGCGTACTGAATAATAGATACAGAACTAAGCAGATTAGGAAGATCATGTGTATATATGTTAAAAAGTAGGGGACTTAAAACTGACCCTTGGGGTAGTCCTTTCCAAACGGTTCTGTGTAAAATATCTGAATCTAATTCTAACTTCACAGTCCGCTCAGTAAACATAGCCGAAATTATATTACACAAGCCATCCGGAACGCCTAATTGGAACATTTTTTTAACAAGGATAGATATTATTACGTTATCGTAAGCGGAATTAATATCAACAAAGCTAGCAACTACATGTTCTCTTTTTGAAAACGCTAATAGTACATCAGCCACCAACAAACCTATACAATCTAAAGTACTCTTGTTTTTACGGAACCCATATTGAACATCCGGTAATAAGTTATTACTCTCAATGAACCACTCTAATCGATTTTTAACCAAATGTTCAAGTACTTTAATTAAAACAGAAGACAATGCTATTGGACGGTATGAATTGGGATCATTACGGGGTTTATTCGGTTTTAGGAATGGTAACACTAACTGCATTTTCCAATCTGGTGGAATGACACCTGTCAAAAAGACATTGTTGACTATGTTGAGATAGTAACCTAAAACTTTATCACTAGCATGTACTAAAAATGAATACGGTATACCATCGCAGCCCGGCGCAGAATCTACTACATATGATAGCACGTTTTTCAGCTCAAGTAATGAAAACGGGTTATTAAATCGCTGTGTATCATTTCCAGCAGACTCGGACGCGGAGGTTAATTTATAATATCTAGGCAAAGAAACAAATGGAGGGGCTAATTTATCTAAAAACTTATCAGCAACTGCGGGTTCAATTTTGTTAACATTGTTTTCAACAAAGGCTCCTCTGAACATCCTAATCTTTCGCCAAACCTCTGACGGGTGAGTAGTTGGGTTTATAGATGCACAGAAGGATCGCCAACTGTTTACCTTTTTTTTCTTCAGGAATTGTTTTGTTTCTTTCATTATAGTTACTAAGGAATTAAAGTTTTCTTCACACATATTATTGTTGTATTTTATTTCAGCCAGTTTCCTTTTTTTAACAGCTTCAGTGCATTCAGAGTCCCACCAAGGAGGACTACAAATATTAAATTTGGAGACCTTCTTGATGGGGAACACCTCATTGGCCACTTTTATCATAAACTTGGCAAAAGCATCGGCTGATTGAAATAACTGTTTCTGACAAACATCAGGCAAATCACCCAATCTCTCATCAAGATGTTTCTGGAATTTATCCCAATCTGCATTTTGTAATTTATATGCTAAAAGAGGGGATCGGTTATGCAAAGGTTTATTTTTAAAAGGGAATGTTATAAGGATTGGATAATGATCACTTCCATAAGTACAGGGAAGCACCTCCCATGCTAATGATGATGCAATTGAAGAACTGCAAATAGATAAATCAATTGCACTGGGATTCTCATTAGGTGCAGATCGACGTGTGGGGACACCAGAATTCAATATGCATAAATCATAAAAATCTACTAGATCCAATATTACATCACCTAAGTTACTTGAAGTGATGCACCCCCAAGATTGGTGGTGACAATTAAAATCACCTACTATAATTAAAGGAGTAGGAAGGGACAATATTATAGTTTTAATCTCTTGAAGTATGGATAATGAGGGATGTGGAATGTACACTGAAACTATGCAAATGTTATTTACAATGGCTGAAATGATTGAAAAGCTACTACTATGATGTGATAATGGAAAATGGGAAAAATGAAATGATTTCTTTACAAGTATGGCTACACCTCCATGTCCATCTGACCTATCTTCACGGAGGGAGGCATAGCCAGGAATTTTGAAACATGACTCAGTTTTGAGCCATGTTTCAGAAAGAGTGATAACAAATGGGTCAAATTGCTTAATTAAATAAATTAGATCACTTTTTTTACTATTGATGCTGCGGCAATTCCACTGCAGAATCTTTGAGTTGTTGCTGGCCATTATTAAGTAAAAGTTTGGAAATTAAAGTCATAATTTTTGCAACGTTGGACGGTTCATTGTTGTTATTGCTACTTAAAAGTTTCATCAGTTCATGTATCATATCCTCACGTGTCTCTTCTTTAGGTTGGTCAACAATAGCACAACCATTTCTTATAGAGGATGACATATTATAATCTCTAGTCAAATTATTATGAGCCACTGAGTCATAACCTTTATGAGATTTGGCTGGGCTTCTAGGTTTAAGGGTTACTGTTTTCCTATAAGAATGAGTAGTAGGACCATTGGGAGATCTATTTGATGACAGTGTTGGAACAGGTGGAGAGATAGCCATAACTACATCAGCATAAGGTTTAGTTACTTGGGGGTGCATTTTTGAGGCCTCTATGTAAGACAAGGAACTTTGTGCCATTGTGAGTTTAATATTTTTTTGACGCTCGTATTCAGGACAACGCAACTTATTAATGGCAAAGTGAAAGCCTGAGCACAAACAGCAGGATGCTTGGTCCTCCTCCACCTTACAGGAAGAGCCAGGATGACTCTCACCACACCTGTAACATCGAGGTTTAGACCTGCACTGTGTCTGTGTGTGACCAAAACGACAACAATTGTAACATTGTATGGTAGGATAAACATACAGTTCTACAGGGAGAGCATTATAACAAACGAATATGCGTTTCGGAAGTACCTGTCCATCAAATGTAACTACCACTGATTGAGATGGTTTCCAAACTGGAGAACCTTCTACCGTTGATTCTTCTCAGCTTGAGTACCTCGCCACAACCCATAGGTACACTAATATTTTCTTTAATCTCATCCAGTGTCCATTCTGCAGGGATACCCTTTACTACACCCATGCGGATAACATTAAAGGATGGAATAAATGCCTTGTAACTGTTGCTTATTAATCGGCTATCATTGAGGAACTCATTAGCATCATGATATTTTGAGAATGAAAGAGAAACCCTGTTACGCCCTATTCGTTTCACACTTCCATTTACTATATTTTTAACATGCAACTTTTTTAAAAAGTTCCCAAAGGCAACTGCATGAATTGAAGTGCCGTCATTTAGTGATTCCTGTTGTTTCTGTACATGTACAATGTATGGAGAACTGTCCGACTGGATGTATTGTTTCCTATACATATCAGAGTGCTGGGAGGCATTTAGGTTTATTTGAGTTGGTGTTGGTGCTTTAGCTGCGGCTGGAGCCCGGGCCGAAGACGAGGCTGGAGCCTGGGTCAAAGGCAAGGCTGGAGCCGGAGCCAAAGCCGCGGGTTTAGCTGGAGCTGCTGGAGGTTGAAATTGAGTATCCTGACAATTACATTCGTTCAAATTTGGCTCTCTATCTCTTAATTTGTCATCTTTATTACTTTTCCTTTTTTTGTTGCAATGGCGGCAAATTCTCCTTCCTATACTTCTTCGCTTCCTACCTTGTGCTGACGACCAGGATGATACAGAGCTATCTGTTTCCATACCATGATCGGATTTATTGTTGTCTATAACTACATAGTGGGAAACCGGAGGTCCAGTTCCTCCCGGGTCGGGAGGCTCATCGCCCATGGCGGTGAAGAAAGAAGAATATATATAAAAAACTTACCTATATGATGAAAATATATGTACAAAATAAAATAAACTAACTAAAGATAATATTTACAGTGAAAATACACAGCGTTGACCACTAAAAACTTTAAAATTAAAATTAAGTACAAAAAACACGCGCGCTCTGCTCGAGATTTCCCGCCCTTTTTCAAAATGTTTGTTTTCGGTTTAACTGACGTCACACCACAGATAATCTAAGCATTAACATGGCTAGGTAGTATCGTTTTCGCCCGGTAACGAAAGTTTAAATTTTAAGTGATAATTTTGCGGTTTTCTAGGTACCTAGTGAAAAAATATATTTATTTATTTTTTCCGTTAATCAGATATTGATTAATAATATAAGACCAACTTTAAAAATGGGTCAAGTAGTCTATTGGGCCCGTATACAAAATACAAACGCAATAAAATTGGACTCTGATATGGAATCTTCTACAATAATTATGTTTTTTTAAAAATAAGTACATATTATCTGTCGATATTTTCTTGTGGTGCTAACCACAAGAAAGTAGACATTTCACGAAACAGGCTCACATTTCCTTATTTCTCATAAGAAGTTCACAATTTCGATAGAAGTTTGAATTTATAATCATCGGGGCCCCATTTCTCCAATGATATAAGACTAATATTATTCATGTCTTTCTATCGCTACTCATGATTTGTAGTTCGGAGACTAATCATATTAATCTAATATCGTTTTAGAAATGGAGCCCAAGATGTTTTGCAACACCAAGTGGGTACAACACTATTGCGAAATATTCCTCTCGGACACTCACGACAATCCGGTATGGGGATGCAGTTTCCGTCCCTGTCCCTCTTGCGGTTGTACCCGCAGACGCAGCGCGACGGCAGACAGCGGCGCGGGCGCGGGCACGACTGCGGCGCGCCGCGCGCGCGCGGGCAGCTGTCTCCCTCGCACGGCACGGCGGGGCATGCGGACCACACCTCGCCGGGGGGGCAGGGGGGCGGGTCAGAGGCTTCAACAGGATTTGGGCCTCATTGTAGCATTATCAGATAGAAAGCGAAGTTTTCAACTCTAAGCTTTTTTTTAAATACTCCATCGGTATTCTCAGATTTTTTTGATGATGAAGACCCTTAATCGATAGGCTGGTTTACTATTTTCTTCCTGTGTCATGTTATAGAAAGATCACCAAATATATATATATATAACTGTAAGAAATACTTAAATGTTGAATAGACTCGCCGAGACAATACAATGACACATACTTTTGGAAAAATCCAACTTTCCTAAAATTTCCTTAAATACGCTGCAATGCAATGGTATTTTGTCAGCCTCCGTAGCCTAGTTGGTAGTGACCCTGCCTACGAAGCTGGAGGTTCCGGGTTCGAATCCCGGCGAGGGCATTCTTTGTGTATTTATTTATCACAAATGTTTGTTCCTTGGTCATGGCTGTCTATGTATTTAAGTATCTATATGTATCTATCTATTATATATATCGTCGCCTGGTACTCACATCACAAGCCTTAATTGAGCTTACCGTGGGACTAGGTCGATTTGTGTAAGATGTCCCAAGATATTTATTTATTTATTTATTTATGTATGGAATTTATTTAATTTGTTTTGCACAAAGAGGAAACAATACAAGAACTATCACTTTTCTCTTAGGGTAACTATAGTAGTAAGGTCTCGGTTTCATAATAATCAAGAGAAGTTAACCGGTACTGTGGCACGACAAATGTCTGATTGCTGCTTAACAGCCATGTTGTAAAGCTTAATGCTACTAGCATCACCAAAACGCTTGCCAAAAGCGGTGTTTACCCTCGGGACAGGCAATCTGAAGACACGTTTAGAAAGAAGCTCTGAATAATTATCTAATTTTTTGGCTACTTTGTGTACAGAAAGGCAAATTTTATGAACGTATAGCTGTCGGACTGTCAGAACCTTGGCTTCTGTGTATAGGAGGTTAGTGGGGTATCTGAAAGGCTTTTTATGTAGTACTTTTAGAACCGAACGTTGAGCCCTTTCAGCAACTAGAATTGTGGTTTTAGCAGCGCTGCCCCACACTGAGATACAGTAAGTGATAAGATAAGTGATTGGCACAGGGTGATGTATATATTTTTCAAAAGACAGGTCCGCGGAATTTCGTAATTTTTTAAAAATGTATATAGTTTTCCGGATTCTCTTGGCGAGGCAGTTGATGTGAGTTTTAAAGTTAAGGTTTTCGTCTAAGTACAGGCCCAGATATTTAATAACTTCAGTACGACATATTGTTTCGCAAGGACAGGCCGTGTTCTCCATCTCACAAGTGTGTAACTCGATTTGTCGTGTCGCATTTGGAGGGCAGGATGCAGCAGATTTGTGGAAGCAGACAAACTTGGTTTTCTTAGTGTTGATTGTGAGTAGGTTGTTACTGAACCAGCAGGCGGCGCCACTCGTACCCCTTTCAGCGTACCCATACACACTTTCCCAACTGTCCCCATTAAAAAGTATCACAGTGTCATCTGCGTAACAGATTATTTCAGCATTAGGTAAGTTAAGAGTGTGAATGTTGTTAATGTAGACAAGAAACAAAGTCGGCCCGAGCACGCTCCCCTGCGGGACTCCAAAAGGTACATTATCCAAGTCGCTTCTCTGGGAATCTATTTTCAGAACTTGTTTCCTGTTGGATAGGTAGCTATCAAACCAGGCCAGTGACACACCTCGAATAGGTACCCATTCTTTCGAGCTTTCGAAGTAGAATGGGTTTCGATACAGTGTCAAAGGCCTTGGCTAAATCTAGGAAGACGCTGATGCAAGATTTATTATTATCCAAATAGGATGAGATTAGGTTAGTTAGCAAAGAGACGGCATCTTCGCAAGACTTCTGCGCTCTGAAGCCGAACGGTCTTTCAGATAGTGCGCCATTCTTTTCAAGAAACGAAATGAGTCTATTATTAACCAGTTTCTCCAGAATCTTCGAGAAAACGCAAAGTAAAGAAATTGGTCTATAGTTACTAGGTTCGTTTTTAGGACCGTCCTTATGTATTGGAGTGACATTTGCTATTTTCCATTGATCTGGGAAGCGACCAGTACTTAAACTTAGGTTGTAGATGTGGGTTAGAGGAAGCAAGATATAGAAACTAGTAGTTTTGATAAGGCCACTGCTGACGTCGTCTACACCTGGTGTACTGTTTGATTTAAGATTTGAGATAATACTTTTCACTTCGTTGATATTTGTAGGATACATAAAAAAGGATTGGGCCGGGCCTTCGTTTAAATTTACTTTTGAGGCTAAGAATTGCTCAGTCTCTCCCGTTTGAGTAATAATTTCATCAGCTAACTTTTTACCTACTGATGAGAAAAACATGTTGCATTTATTTAGGGACTGTTTTGGCTCTTTAGGATAAATTAAGTCTGTTTGTTGAGAGGGTTTTTTAGTTATGTTGCAAATCTTTCCTATTGTGTTCCACAGTTCTTTTGGGTTTTTCTTGTTTGACTTGAGTAGACTCGATTCGTATTCCTGTTTTAATTTTCTCAGAAGGTCATTGAATAAGTTTTTGAAACGATTGTAGGTCACCTGCAAGAGTGCGTCTTTTGGATGTTCTTTAGCCTTTAGGTGTAGCCTGTCACGATGGCGAGAACATCGAAGCAAGCCTGGGGTCATCCATGGCTTGAGCGTGAACTTCGTTCTGCTCAGTCTCACTTGTCTTGTATTTTTTTCGACAACTTTGTTGATGATTAACATAAATACTTGAAGTGCTACGTTTGGTTCATTCGTATCCAGGACCGGATCCCAATTTATTGTTGCAAGCTCAGCAGCAACGCCATTAAAGTCTGTCAGTGATTTTTGTCTATTTGGAACCCCTGATATCGGCCTGGTAGTGGTAAGTCCAATGGCAACCATCTTATGGTCTGTTATATCATTGTTACATACTAAACCAGTTGCCTTAAATCTAGATCTTACGAAAATGTGGTCTAAGCAGGCAGATTGTCTCGTGGGTTTAGATATGGCTGATGCTAAGCCGTGTTCATCCATAAGGCATAAGTACTCTGAGGCATTAGCTCTGTGAACACCGGTTGACAAGATATCAATATTTATGTCCCCAGCTATGATAAATTGCTTGTTATTGTGGCTGCTTGGTAAATCATCGAGTGCTAACAGAAAGTTGGTAGTGTTTTTAAAAGAGGGTGATCTATATAAGCCAAGAATTGTCAGGTAGTTGGGTATTACACAGCATGCTTCATTAAAATTAGGTTCGCTACAAGTAGCCTTCCAAGAAGTCTTGATGTATGCCACAACCCCACCGTTTTGATTAATGTTTTGTTTAGAATAATAGCATTGGTAGCCTGGGATTTGTTCTACTGCGGCCACTTCCTGCAGCCTACACTCAGTCAGGATAATGACATCAAAGGTTACATGAAATGTGTGTAATTTTATAAGGAAAGAGTCAAGGTTTTTGTTAATACTGCGAATATTTAAAGTAATTATTTGTCACCACCCCAACTCCTCCTGCGGGTGTCGTAAGAGTCGACTAAGGGATTGAAGTGTCACTGACCATTTTACAAGATTGATGATGGGCAGCAGCGTCATCATAGTGGACACATTACTGCGATCGCCAATCCGCTTGCCCAGCGTGGCGATTATGGGCATTTACCTCCTAATGCGTCTATACGCATAGTTAATAGGAGAGGCCTACGTCCAGCAGTGGACTAACATAGGCTGATGATGATGATGATGATGATGATGATTTTGAAGTTTGTGGGTGTCAGTAAACCTGTAGGCCTCAGGGGTATCCAGCTCATGGCAAGTGATATTCATAGCTGCGTCAAAATCTTTTGCTATATCTAGTAAGGCCATTAAAACAGAGTGTGTAATATTAATATGCATATGGATTCATTCATATACATAGTAATTGAAAGTGCATAGCTCAGTAGTGTGATCATAGTTGACAGTATACATTTGGTTAATAAATGTATGGCACAGTATCGGTAAACAACAAGTATAAAGAAGTACTGGTAAGGATCCGGTAAGACTAATTTCAATACAGAGCATAGTGAGATTATTTGTTATTGTCATAAGCACAGATTGACGATACATCTCGAAGAAATCAGTTTCCATTCTGAATGACGCATCAATACTCACTGCATTTTTCTGGCTTCACGCATTTCTTTATATTTGGGTCCAAGAAATAGCCTCGCTTGCACTGGCAGCCGTTGTAGATGCAGCCGATGGGGCAGGGCCGCGGCGGGCTGCCGACGTCGGCGCATTTCTGGTTGCAGTAGCTCCCACAACCTCGCTCCGCATTTTTATCTCCACCGCATGCTGTTAAATAAAAACAGGTTTTATTTTAAAAAAAATGCATTTTAACCTAATTTGCCTACCTCGTTTAGTTAGGCGATTTTATAAAAGAAGTCGGCGACTACTTCAGTCAGACTATTGAGTCATGGACTATTTTAGTTCTTTTTGTACCGTACCGAACACGATCAAGATCATAATTATTCAAAAAATAAATTAAACTGTGTCTGCAGAACTTGAACAAGTTTAGCGCCAGGCCCGAAATATATTTGTGCGTTCTCAAACTTCAAAGTGGCGCTGACCATTTTTTGATGGAAAATCGATGAAAGCGTCTTAGGCATAGTTAGTAGAAGAGGCATACGTTCAGCAGTGGCCTGAGTTAGTCTGATGATGTGATGTGTTGTCAAACTTGTCGATGCCTCTTCAAAAGCATTCCGAAGAAGCAAATTTCACGTCACTTGTTCCTCGTGCCAGATACCCCAACTATCTGCCGCTTCATGCGGCCTTGACGCTTTACGTAGGTTTAGCAGGTACACCTAGGTCTAGGTACTACGGAACTAAACCGGTAAATTAGTTTGACTATAGGTACTCACACGGGCAGTCCTGAGCCTTGATGCAGGAGCCATCATCAGCCCGCAGGAGGCCGTCGCTGCAGGCGCAGCCCGGCCTGCAGGCGCCGCAGTTCATCGGGAACCCGATCTCCGAGCATTTGGTCAGTTTGCAGCTGGAGCAGTTGTTGTACACCTCGTTTCGCGGACATCTTGCTACTCCTTAAAGAATGTTGCGCACTATGCTAATTATGCTAAATCACTATAGTTTACCTAAGTCAGTTAGTTCTTTAATCACAACACCTTATATAAGGGAAAAGAGAGAGAAAGGCAGGGATGTTTTTGGATCAAGCCAGTGAGATCATCAGCGTATGACTTGTGAGGAGCTGGGAACAGCAGTGACAGAGAGAAGAGCGGAATGTTGACTGGTGCGCTGCAAGCCCCAACTATCTACCCCTAAAGCCAGCAGTGATCTTAAGAATAAAAAAATATATATGAATAATAAATCAAATATATAGTTTACATGCAATACAATGTATTCTCACACCGGCACCGTTGTATTTACACTCGCACACAATAAACAACGTCTGTTTATTCAGTCGCCCTTTTGTTGTTCAGTTAATTTTCTGTTGCAGAGTTGTGTTTATTTTAGAATGAATGCTGTTTTTTCTGGATAGTACTGGAAAGTCCAGTAATTGTATCTACAGATACCTTACTAGTAATTAGTTAATTACCAAATATTGGTATTGGTCCTGACCTACTTGTGCAAATGGATAAAATTATAATGAATTCAATGAATTGTCGATGTCATAGGTACATGATTATGAACTACACTGTAAGTACTAACACGATCCCTTACACGGTTAACTATAAGAGTGGTAGGTAACTATTGGTATTTCGTATACTTACCCCCGGAGCAGTCATCCGCCCCCGTCTCCCCCGTAGGACCTGTCTCCCCCGTAGGACCTGTCTGCCCCGTAGGTTCAGTTTGCCCAGTTGGATTAGTCGGCCCGGTGGGTGGCGTCTCACCAGTGTGACTCGAGTCATCTATATTTGATGTGCAGAATATAGCAAATTAATATGATAGAGAGGAGTCGTTAGAGCTACATACTGCAAGGGGGGATGTAAATTTGCGTAATACGCGAGTTGGGGCAGAGGCTGCGACAAGCCACTGAGCAGAAAGCGGTGTACCTACACCTCGCTATTCACACGTGAACCACATACACCGGTGTTTTCCATGGCTGTCTCTTGTGACGCATTTACAGGGATTCATCGATAGCCAAAATCATTGTAATGGCAGGTGTCCAGACTTCTGTTCTATAGCTCAATCTCTGACCTATCCAACATTCATCACCAAGGCCCATAGGTACTCTTTTCCATTCCATTCCCAATAATCTTTATAAATCTGCTGGGACCGGATCACGGATATCTATTATTGTGTCCGTGAATGGGTTGCAGCAGGTGTACAACGCAGCAATTTTCTCCAAAGGGCCTCTACGAGTTGGATCCATATCCCAAGCAAGCCTATCAAAAGATCGGGATATATAGGCCCGTGATGAGATACAACATGATAGAAGCAGCGTAATTGAGACATTCTCCTTTAAAGGGTTCAGTGTTGTTAGTCCTCACCATCGCAGCCGAGCACCAGGGCCGCAGCCGCGCCGACCAGCAGCAGCAGCGTCCTCCACATGGCCGCTGCGTCTGCCGGCCAGGGGGAGCCACTCGCGCTTTTATCACCTCGTCGTTGTCAACTGTTTCAACAGAGGTCGCCCGCTGTTTGCGGCTCGGCTGTTTCTTTATGCGGTGCGTGTGCGGTGCAAACAAACAGTTTAAATAAATAATAGCAATGAAAGGGTGCGGCGTCGACTCGACTCCTAACAGTGGCAATGAGTGACATCGCTATACATACACAGTACACAGACAGGATTTTTATCCTACTGATATAATTTACATATAATTCCAAGCCCCTTTTTCACTATAATGACAGGTGCGATAATTCTAAAATATCACATTGAAACAGTACTTTTAACAGTAATTTTTACAATTGTCGCACCGGTCACCATGATATTAGAAGCCCGTTCACATGTTTTTAAGAGATGAGAGATGAGCATTTTTTCCCATAATCATCGTCAATTATCGTAGACGTATCTCGTGGCGCCACAGCAGCCGCAATGATCGACATTTACAATGATAATGTCACAACGCAGTAAAGTGAAAATATGTCTGAATAATATACAATGTCTCTTTGTAGTCGACTGTTATTATAAATAGGCTGTAAAAAATCAACATACTTATTCTTTTGTCTGGTAAATAAAACGGCATAATTGTACTTAAGTACAGAATAAACTTTCCGCTCATATGGTATTTTTTTCTATGGTATTTAAACAGTATATCTACTGCTAATAAAAAATGTATTTTGTATCCGGTTTTACAAATAATTACTTATTTCCGTTTCTCAAGTAACAGGGCAAGTTTTGCTCATTGGCACACGTTCGTCAGTCGGGCAAAAAGTTATTTGATTAATACTCCTTCCGATTAGCGATTATACCTTTGTATATGCAGATACTTTGTAATCTGGATGACAAAGTACACAAATGTAATTTACCCAAGTAATCAGATTACTTTTCGCCCAACTCTTGACGTTCCTTATATTTATATGGCGGCCCGGTCCGTGGCCGTACAAGGAGTTGGCAAGTAAGGTTCGCGTCAGGTTGGAGCGAGCGTGATGGACAACTTTATGTATCGAGTAAACGCTAACGTAACGTAAACGTTACTTGCCAACTCGTGGTAAACACCGGGACAGCGGCCAGACTCGTACATAATTGTAAGTGGAGTCGGCTGTTAATACATAGGTGATACAATAAAATAAAACAAGTTATATTAATATAAACATTATTTAATTTCATCTCTGTCTTACATAGCTCTAGAAAATTGTGACATACACTTCAATTGCTGGACAAAGTTCGTTGCTATTATACGAGTACAATGTCCATAGTCAAGCCAACATATATAAAACGTACGTATATCGGAAGCCTGTAATAAATCTAATCATACTTTCGAATTTATTAAAATATTGTATAACTGTGTATCTAATGCGATAAAAACCTAAAAGTAACAACTTCATATATACTTTAATAGGTATAAAAAGATTTAAAACTAGCAGGTAAAAGTAGTAGTAGTAAATCCGCACTAACGTGAATTCTTGAACAAGTCTGTTCACCGAAAAGAAAACTGGCAATTTCCAATGGAAAGTTCGGGGTCTTTGATTATTTCTGGCGTCACATCTTAGCATCAGTAGCCGGACCACGAGTTGTCAAGTAACGGACACGTTAGGTTTTACTCGATACGTAAAGCATTCTTTCTCAAACATGCAATGAAATATTGTCTTTACGTTGTTCCTTAAAATAGACTCGGAAGTATCGCTTTTAGGGCGCAGTAACTCACTGGGATGGAAATGGAATATCATAACACTTTTCAGGCCTAGCAAAGTAACTTTTTTTTAATTTCAACAACATTGTCATTTATTTTTTATTTCTTTGTATGTTTGAGAAAAGCACTATACATGCCTCGGCGTGAAAACGGATTCACGGCCTCGTTACCTATATATCCGGAAATCCTCCTTTTCCCGGCCTCTAATGTAATGTACTATATCGTGCTTGGACTTGTTTATTGGAGCGAGCGCGATGGCTTGTAGGCTTTTAACACCGGTGACACACATATGTGACCGAAAAAACTGTATTCCTATGCCAGTGACACACATACGTGTTCAAAGTAATCTCATTCCTATGCCACTAGCATTAATCAAGTTCTCACTCCTATGCCAGTCGCATCGAAATACGAACATTTTTGACACAAATGTGTGTCGCCGGCATAGGAGTACAATCTTTTCGGTCACACATGCGTGTCACTGGCATAGGATTTCTACTTATGAGACAATTTCGATCGGCATAGTATAAGCACTTAGTTTAATCGACAAATCGTTATTGCCGTTGTAGGCGCGAGAGTGACGAGTGGCACGATAAACGCGTGTCCATGGTAGCGACTAGCTAACGTACCCGTTACTTGACAACTCATGGTGAGTACGGCTACTAGTCTATTAGATTTTGTTTTTTTTTTAATATTTTGTCGCTACCATATTTTGGTATCCACCATTTCCAAAGTCTTGTTGCAAGGTTTTTACTACATTTTAATTTGAAAGTGCTTGGTGTTTTAGGATATTACTTAATTATTAATCAAAATACATATCAGTTTATAGCATCCGACAATAGTAATTAAAAATTGATAGTGATCGTAGTTACTTATTAGATTTCATTGTAAATTCGTTACCTATAATAACAAACAAAATAATTACGTATTATCTATCTATTACTTCCATAAATGTATGTATATAAGTGCCTATTTAGTATTTACACAAATTGGAAGGTCGCAGAAAGGGAGACAATAGATAAAACTACCTACGTGAATAGTCAAACCTAGCTACTACAAAAATATATTGCATATGCATATAAATATAATAATATATAGACATAACATCGAGTTAAAGCGATCAAGTCTTGTGAGTCGCCACGAGTGCACAGTTGACGGTAGATAATGTCCGCAGTCGAGTGACTACGTACTACAGTGATCACAACATAACAACGGTTTTCTGTTCAGTCGGAGCAAGAAACAAGAAAAGATGCAGATGTTGTAATGCAGTAAATAAAGCAACGGATTGCGACTTTAGGGCCTAGAAGATTCATCTAATAGTCGATAACTGAAGAGCGCTTTTTAGCCGACTATACACGGTGTTACGCGAGCATTGCGAAAGATTTTAACT
>JALPQI010006137.1:0-63102 GCA_025490895.1 Thaumatotibia leucotreta
CATCTCCGCTCCTCTCCGCCTCAGTGGAGCCGCACCCTAAGAGAAAAAAGAGAGTTTTTTTTTCTAAAGTCAATATTTTCGGAGATATTGGCTCCAGAAGAAAAAAAATTGCCCCCCCCCCCCCCTAACTTTTGATCCGTAGTACCAAAAAAAAAAAGAAAAAAAAGAAAAAAAAAATGAATGGGCTTAAACAATACTTTAAAATAAAACTATTTCGAACATAATCGGCACAGCCGTTTTTGAATTACTACGGAACCCTACACTGAGCATGGCCCGACATGCTCTTGGCCGGTTTTATTTGAAGTCGGCTGAATATATGCTCAATTTGAAAACGCGAATCGCGAATATCCCCGATACGTGAACGTCGTGAACTGTCAAAAAGCCATGACCGAAACTATGTCAGCCAGTAAATAGGCCACGGTGTTTAGCAAACGCACACATTGGGTAACGGAACCGGTTTCGGCCGCGTTTGGTATCTATGCGGCCCAAACACGGGTTCGAAGAGTGATTCGTTAAACTATACAGTGTTTTACAAGCCGCTGAATATACACGGTGCTCGTGAGCATTCCGAAAGATTTTAATGCTGAATTCCTGACCATATTTAGAGTCTTTAATGTTATATAAATTTCCTGGATTCGGCTTGGTTTCCGAGATAATCAACCTTTTTTCGAAATAAGTTTTTCGACGTAACTCGTCACAAAACTTCTTTTTGATTACAATAATACCACAATGTGTTCTAATATTACCACACCTTTTGCCTGACAATCAAAAAATACGAATAGACTTGACGAAATAACCTGTAACTAAAAAAAAAACAATTTAATAAATAATTTAAACAAATTGTTGTTATGATAGAAAGTACTAGAAATGTTAAAAAGTATTAAAAAAGTCAAAAAAAAAAAGAAAATAAACATTTTTGGTGGAATTGACATTAGGTCTCATAATATTTTTTGTTTATTTTGATGTCTAGACTGCATAGTTAAAATCGAGCACCGTGTATCAGACGCTCCTTATTTGTTGGTGAATTAACTTTTCTGTCTGTTATTGCCATGGTTACGGTTACCTGAGTCACGCTGGTTTCATGCAAAATTATGCTACTTAAATTATGCAAATAGGTATGCATGTAGTCCGTGTTTGTAGATGGCCCATTAAGGAAAGGGCTTATTGACACCAGTAAAATGGACGTTTGCATAGTTTAATTAAGTAGCTTGCATAAATCTAGCGTGACTTAGGAGACCGTAATGGCAATAACAAACAAAAAGTTAAAACATACTACTAATAAAAAATACTAAATAAGCAGTTATATAATTGTATTAGGCAATCATTTGTTTGATAACAAACATCGGCCGCTGCCTCAAAATGACAAGGTTCTATCTTTCACTTTTTGTCAACTTGAAATTTGAACATTGTCACACTGGCACTTGGTCCAGATTGAATTACCTCGCATATGTATCATAGAACCCCGTAATATTGGGGTGACGGAATCTAAAAGTGGTCACGTCAAGTGCAAGGTCTAAGAACAATACCATTACCATGTTCGAACTTACAGGGTGAACGATATGAAGTGTTACCAAGTAGATTTTATTAAGTCACGTGTCAAAGTAATAGAGGCTAATTATCGGAAATATGTTATGGACACCGCATCGAAGTCTCACTGAGGCGGACATTACATTCTTCAAATTCAAAATTCGAAACACTGTGATGCGGTCTCATTGGACAATTTTGCATATCTCCGCTCCTCTCCGCCTCAGTGGAGCCGCACCCTTAGGCATGCAAACATTTGGGTTGTAGACAGCAAACATAAGAACGAGGCTGAGCTTTTCGGCTTATAAAGCTCGTAAGAACCAAAAATGCCTGAAAACCGAATTTCTCGTGTCATTTCTCCAATGCAGTGAGTTTCGGACTTTTTATCCAGTATGTTTTGAAGAGAAAGGTGAGAGCAATTAAAATGCTAGTATAAATGCAATGAAGAAAGCGATCGTATTTCACTGGCACCTACCACTTCCAATGCACCACACGTGCTGCGAGCAAATATTTTTTTACCATTTCAAGACCATAGTCAAGGCAAAAAGTAGTCATATTGACTAAAAGTAAAAATCACAAAATGTAATATATTTTCTCTTGTTTTTTCTTACTTATTGTAATAAATAGTTGCAACTAAAAATCGCAGTCCTTTGAAATTGGTAACACTACATATCGTTCGCCCTGTATTAACCTTATTATATTTGACATTGACATATTCATTTAGCTCCGAGTGTACAATTGTACATTTCAAGGGTCCACGGAAAGAACATGTCTAAGCTCCGAAATAGAATTCGAGATCAAAAATGTAAACAAACTATGACAATGACATGACATTATATTGTCGATGTTAAAGTGACATTCCAGGGGTATAAAACGTTTTATATCGAATGCATTTTTTAACACCTTTGTAAATTGAGGTGGTGTTTTGAGATTAGCTTTTTATTTTATTTTATTTATTTCCACACTTACAATTATCCTTACAGGTAGGTACTAAGCCTAAGACAATGTTTTATGTGTAACTGTAGGTGTAGATACCGGAAAGTCAAAGTATGTTCGCCACAAAAGTATCACATTTGTCAACATATTTTTGAACATGGCTATAAAAAAGATACGGCTGAGTGTCCACTGTTCCTGATTATAAAAATAGTACCTAGAAAATTTGCTACAATGATGTAAATAATCAACATAATCAATGTTTGAAAACGTCTCGTGTTACTTTGATCTTTAGGATAGTTAGAGAACGAATTTCAGTCAATGTCTATATTTGCAATCTAATCACTTTCGATTAATAAATGAAAATGATTGATTTGTAGGTCAAAATATTTAAAGTCTGTATGAATATCCTTAGTAATGCAAAATTTGTCGAGTTTTTTAAATTCATAAAAGAGTCATTTGGAGCACCATCTTGTTTTGTTATTTTTTTAAGTACATAGGCATAAATACGAACCCTCTTAAATGGTTCTTAGTATTCTTACCGTATTAAATTACGAATAAACTAGCTATTGTTATAGCTGCGAACCAAGTGTTTAAAACTTCTTGTCATTGCCAGTAGTATAAATTAAACACCTTACATTTTATTAAGACTAGACAAATATATTATTAAAAATATAATGTTTTATATTAAAAATTAGTAGCATAATTAAAAAATATACGTACAGTCAGTGACTGTAAATACGAATTTTTTAAATAAGTATTTCAATGATTTTGATTACCCACCTCTCGCGAGTAGTTTTTTGTGGTGGTATCCCATTTGTTTACATTTTTGATCTCCAATTCGATTTCCGATCTTAGTCAATTCAGAAGGAAAAACAACCTCACTTCTAAAGGTTCACAAAACGTGATTCGTTGATTTCGTAGAGTGGGGGATAGAATGAGCGAATGCTCGTCCTTCAATGACGATAAAATACAGCTTTTCCTGATCAAAAACAACCATTGGCATTAGAAACTGGCTAATATACGTATTATATGTAGCTATATGCATTTTGACGTGAACAGATAACATTGCGTCATATGATTTGCATTTCGTACAAGTACCGTATCGCTAAGCGGCAATTCTCAAATATGTCCTATTGTTATATCCTCGAAACAGGAAAATTGTAAAATGTTTAGTTTCATGTTTACTGTTATGTATTTCTTCTTATGCCTCGCCTTGCCTTGCGTTATAATCAGAGATCTGCAGTGTTATTCACTAAGGAAACCGCCTTGCTATCAGCGCTGTGTCAGCGCTGCGGCAGCGTCGAGCCTAAAAATGGTATTCTCTAATAGGTACACTTTAAACAACACTAGCGCTCGGCGACGAATGCGGCGTGAGCTGGAACTACACTGCGTCGAGAGTTACAGCCTAGTGTTCGACGACGAGCTGTTCTACGTTAGTGAATACAGTTTTTCGCAGCGCTGCGCCCGACGTCGAAGTGAAGGCTGTCTCGTCGTCGAGCTCGTTGATGAACGCAGCGTCGAATGTGTGAATAAGAGAATAGCATAGCAGCAAATGGGTGTCGTTGTTCGCAATGAAATGGACATGACTCGAAAGTTAGCCGTGTTAACGGCAGTAAGAATACATTTGTCACCACTCCAACTCCTCCTGCGGGTGTCGTAAGAGTCGACTAAGGGATTGAAGTGTAACTGACCATTCTTTGATAGAAGGTTGATGATGGGCAGCAGCGTCATCACAGTGGACACTACTGCGATCGCCAATCCGCTTGCCCAGCGTGGCGGCTATGGGCATTTACCTCCTAATGCGTCTATACGCATAGTTAATAGGAGAGGCCTACGTCTAGCAGTGGGCAAATAGGCTGATGAACTGATGATGTATGTATGTATGTGTGACTCAAAAGTTTAATAATTTTCCGAAAAAAAGGGTTCTTTCCGACATTTTCAACGCTATTCCAGTGATCTTCATCTTTAAGTAAGTATATTATTCTATATTAGGTGGTATATTTGATTCAGTTATATTCATATCGTCAACTAACAGCCTTCAAGCATCAGTAGGTAATTTAATTTCTATATAATATAGCCCTTGATTTAGTTTCTTTATACAAGAGTAAACTGGTTTTAACGATCGCTGACTAAAACTTATTACAAAATCAAACTTAAGGTGATAG
Organism: Thaumatotibia leucotreta; assembly: GCA_025490895.1. NCBI lineage: Eukaryota > Metazoa > Arthropoda > Insecta > Lepidoptera > Tortricidae > Thaumatotibia > Thaumatotibia leucotreta. Next base: position 4,626 of record JALPQI010006137.1, read on the forward strand.
CCTGAGGTCAAGACTATCGTCACTCTTGTATATTTTAGATACTATGATACAAAAGCGAATGTAGTAACCTCGTAACGCCCAATGTGCATTATAATGGACACGCCATTCTAATGATTAAGCCTTTAAAAAATATGGACTTTAAAATTTTCGTTAGACTAAGATTAGATTATTCATACGATACGAATTCATAATAGTCCGCTATTTAGTCATGGTGACGCGTGAATTTGTTAAAAAGGCATTTTCACTTTTAGGAACTAAAGCAATTAAATTTAGTTAAGTCTATATTTGTTTGTAAACATAGCGGAGAAGTATGCCATCTATCAAGGCCGCTAGAGAAAGTGTAGGAAGTGTACCGGTATCATACCAGTGAAAAAAGAGCTCATCTCTAAACTCGTCTTTAAATTAGACTCTACGGCTTAAGTAATAAGGTAGAACGTGTCAACATCAATCGTTTGGCCACGAAATTTCACTAAAATTATAACGAAGTTTAATAGTTGACCTAGACCTTAGTTTATTCGGTATCGGTAGTCCAAGTTCGAGCCCCCGTTGGAAAATTTACTTGTTTATTTCGATCGACAAAGTGTTGGGCATTTTAGAAAAATACGCAGGCAAATATGGGTCAATTCCAAAAAAAATCACATAATCAAAGGCATTAAATGAAAAAAAAATACGTCTAACTAGAGCAGTAGAACCACAAAAGCTGTGCTACCACGGGTAAAAGTAAAAGGACAAATACATACATAAAGTTAGGGCATTTGAGTAGTCTATTCTATACCTCAAGTGAGTAAAACCCTGGCCCAGAGTTGGGCAAAAAGTAATATGATTACTTCTATAAATTACATTTGTATGTGTACTTTGTAATAAATATTACAAAGTACACTTACAAAAGTAATCTGAAGGAGTAATCATATTACTTTTTGCCCAACTCTGCCCTGGCCAGACTGATGTACCTATATTATTTTTAAGTTTTGTGTTACTGTTGTTTTCTTATTTTTGAGTCCTGTCTGTGTGTGTGCTTTAGTGAATAAATTACTTTTTCTTTCTTTCTAAAAGGTGGGTTTACTCTGTCTAACAACCTTTGGCAGTAAAAATGAAGGTGCGTATTGCTGATAGAAAATTTTAATTCCTCGTTTTTTTGCCAAAAGTTGTTACACAAAATTTAACTTCGTAGCACAAAAATTATGAAGTAAAACTTTGTTTTCATTAGTAGCCTTTAACTATGTGGGCTTTTCTCTACTAACTGGCAAATTCAAACAGTCCTCTGCCAAGTTTATCTTCCAATTAAAACAAATCAAAAGAGATTAGTGGTTTTGTTTTATTAAATTATGATATTGATCTTGTTTTCGCTCTCTGCAATATCTAATAATGCAGTAAATTTTTACAAATATTATTATATTATTTTTTAATTCGCTACAGCGGACTGTTTTTGATGCTAAGGGACAGTTTTTAAATTATGTTAGAATAAAATCTAAAAACAATGAAATCAAAATTATGAACAGTCAAGTGCAAAAATAAGTATCGAAAGAATCCGTTCATAAATATGTTGCGACGTTCTTATTACACAGAATTAGAGTGCACTGGGACATATTTTTGAACGTTTTTGTATACCCCTTATTTTGTCTTCGACTGAACAAATAATATGCATAATGTAATAAATAAAATGTTATAATAACCAAATGTCTTACCAAATTGCAACAAATAGCCAATAATTTGTTGTATAGCTCGAATTTTGAATTTGGGCCACGCCAGAGGACTGTTTTTGAGCGTGTTACAAAAATTATAATAATTAATGAGTTAACATTTGGAAAAAAGCCTACTTACCCATAAACATTACTGTTGTACGAACGAACAATAGTTTTTTTTTAAATAATTATATCATATAATTTTGCTATAAATGTCTAGGACAGCGATTTTCCAATTAGTAGAGAAAGAGCCATGTAGATTTTTTGCAATTTACTCCTACATTAAATTTGTTTTTGTGCCCTTTCATGTTGTTTATTTAGTAAGTACCTGTACCTACCACAAAACTTCCATGTCTGGTCATAAATATTGATATACTATTATTATGCCTTAAAAATGTAAATACGTCAGAAATGTCGTCATTTAGCTACGTACGTTGCATACAATAGTAAAATTTAATGCCCATTGACATAACAATAAAAACGTCTATTTGCCATGTACTTAAAGGGTTTGTAATATTTAGTATTGGCACGCACTTATAAATACAAATATTTAGTTATTTACGTCAGAGAAACTATTAATCTAGATCCATTATGTACAGCAGCAGATATTGCTAAGCGGACAGGGTGTCAAAAATGAACTTGGCACCCTTGAATGAACTAGGAACCCTTCGTGGTTGCTAAGGATCAGTACAATGGATTTTTAATTCAAATTATGAATTGATTTGAGTTCAATATCTATTGTACGGGTCCTTATCAAACACAGACAAAGGGTTATAGAAATATTGCAAGCATGCGGATTACAAATGAAGGGTCCACGGAAATAATAAATGTCTAGTCAATTCAAATTACAGAAGGAAAAACCACCTTACTTTAAACAGAATAAGGTGTGAATTTGCCCTGATTTTTTTAAGCACAGGACATGTTTTTTTCGTGGACCCTTTAAATACATTTTTAACATGTTTTCAAGATAGGAGGTATCCAATTTAATATCCAATTGCATTAGATTTTCCCTACATTTTCATAGAACCTATAAAATATTTAATTTTATCGTCAGATAACTTCGTGCTTATTAAATATAGCAAGTCATGATTAAAAAGCTCCTTTTCCATTAATTTTTGGCGGTTTTTTAAACACTCTAAAAATTTGCCTGCGAAAAAAATGGGTGTTACACTGATTTGTGTTGTGTAACACCCCTTTTTTTCGATTGTGTGTATAATATAATCTAATGTTAAAAAGGATTCTAATTTCTAACTATCCTGTACATAATTGAAAACTTTCTTTGAAATCAGCCCAATTGCAGTATTTTCAATGAAAAATTACACCTGACATGTATGATTTGACCGTGAGTGTATTTTAGTATCATCATACAACACTTAATTATACTTATTAAATTTCATTAAACTTAAACTTAAATTGGGACATCTTACACAAATTGACCCAGTCCCACGGTAAGCTCAATTAAGGCTTGTGATGTGGGTACCAGGCGACGATATATATATAATAGATAGATACATATCGATACTTAAATACATAGACAGCCATGACAAAGGAACAAATATTTGTGATGAATGAAAAACACAAATAATGCCCTCGCCGGGATTCGAAATTTCGAACCCAGAACCTCCAGTTTTGTAGGCAGGGTCACTACCAACTAGGCTACGGAGGCTGACAGGTCATTACTGTTGTAGGTACTTATAGTTTTTGATCAACTCATCTGTGACAGAAGAGACGGACAAGGCGAATATATAAAAGTTCCATTTTTGCCAGTTTGGCTACAGAACCTAAAAATAACTTAAAATCATCATCATATCAGCCGAAAGACGTCCGCTGCTGAACATAGGCCTCCGCCAAAGATTGCCACAATGACTGGCCCGCCACCCGCATGCAGCGGACGGTAATGAACATAAAATTCAAAGCCCTAAACTGCCTATGAATGCTGATATAATTATGATTCTTCAACCTAAATATCTAACAGTTTGAAACGTTACGATAGGCTCCGTGAACCCAACTCGACCTTGACTTTTCACAATACAAAGACGTAATGTCTGATGTACGTGAGATGCATTAAAATTGCATAACCTATGGTAGCTAGTAGACAATAGCTATAACTAATATTAATTAACATGTCAATGTCGAAAAAAAAAACATTGCGAGCTGTAACAGGGGCCAGTAGTACCTAACACAAATTATTTACCAAGTTGATGAAGATATTTTCACAATATTTTAAGCTTTACGCACCCTTTATTTATACAAACAAGGTGATTTTTTATTCATACGCATCTGGTCCGGTATGGCTTCAGGCTTGCCCTTTGGCACCCTTGGACTTGATTTTCGTTAAGTAAATCAAATGTGTCAATGGTTTGTTTATATTGTGTGCAGCTTCTTTTGGCGGTGGCTATTCCCACACGTACTAAGAAATTCGGCAATTCCTTTATATGCCTATTATAAAGTGGAATTCTTTACCGGCACATGTGTTTCCGCGTACCTATAATGCCGCCTCTACAAGTCTGCGGATGAGTCCGCGGACGTCGGCGTATGCATCCGCAGACGAATCTCGTCAACCGTCCACACGTCTGTTGATCGTTCAGTCGTGGTTCACACTCGTCAGACGCTACTCGCTAAAAATGAACGTCGAAGCTGTAGCAGCCGCTGCTATTTATTTGGAAATAGACATTGGATTTTTCCAAATAATTGAGCATTGTACATTATGAATATTTAAAATAAATCATTCATTTCATTGTAAATATGTGTATAGTATTAATTGACGTACGTTTGTAAGTTCATAAAAAGTAACGCAGAAAATAAATGTCGAACGAAAAGTTGATTGGCCCACATTTCACATACTATTGTCAATTTACTATGGAGTTTTGACATTACTATCCGAAAGTAAGCGTTATTCTTCGAATAAAAATTTGGTTAAATTTAGCTGTAACCATTTTTACGACTTAAATTACGCGGGATAATGCCTACGTACTGTCAAGGCCGCGGCCTGGGCTTGAAGTAGGTACTTATATACATAATTACTCAAACTAAGTATTTAAGTACTTAACTACTGTCAATGAAGAAATAAATACAGTATAATATTTTATACTTACAAGATTTTTATTTTTATGGAATTTATTCTTTGGGTTTCACAGTAAATTTTCTGATTGATACAGTTCTATGAACTTAAAAGTTTTTTCAGGATTCATATTTGCCATTTTACGTAACGATTTTATCAACTTAAAGGTCTCTGCCCACTAGACCGTAGCATACCATGACCGTAGCATGAACGTATCAGACACGGAATGTGAGACGACACGGACTACTATGCCCACTATAACGTGTGTACATCGTTTCAATGATATATAAGTAAAGATACGTTATACTCTAACAAAATGAGCGAAATAAATACTTCACATCATACACCTACGATTTATTGACAGTTGACATACACCTATCTTCATACTTCAAAATGCGTAAAAGAGATGGCAAAATACATGTACTCGTATTTAATAAATAAAAAAGAGACAACTAGCATTTGACAATTGCGCGTGCATTCTTAAGGTTGTTATTGATAAACATTGTTTTATCTCTGTTACTCTTTATCTTAAACAGCATAAGCTTGTCTTTTTCTCGATTTCTTTCAAAAACGTCAAAATGGCGTCCTATTTATTTTCAATAAATAGTAAAATTGAATAAAATATATAATTCAGTTTAATTGCGCATGATGTTTGATGTCAAGGGCATTTTTGCATTTTATTTCGTAGTTTTCACTATTGTATAACATAAAATGACATTTTAGGACGCAGTTCATGTGATTTGCGAGAACTCGGCAGTGGTACACACCTCACGGTGGTCTGAGTAGAACTAAGAGCGATTGTTAGAATTATCACAATCTGCGCGCTTCAATTTTAGAGCCGGTGTAACATATCTTTACTTATTATATCATTGCATCGTTTCAAGTCCGTGCTAAGCCCGTTTAGTGACCGTTGCATCCGCGTCGCAACCACGTATCATCCGCGTCGCAATTACGTATCATCCCCGTAGTATGAGCGATTCATATCCGTCGTTATCGTTCCATTGTCACAGTTTTATCAGTTGCAAATTGTTTTCGCGCCCTTTAGACTACTATCGCCAGTCTGTGGCGTCACTCAAGAACAGTCTGAAAAAATTGTGGCTCTCCGACATTTTGTGAATTGGTTGAGTATTATATTTATTGATGTGTAGTATATGTACGTATATGTATTTAATATTTTAATTATATGTGTATTGGATGTATGAGTTTATGTTAGTTGGTATAATAACAGTTAAGTTTTTGGTATTACTCAAATATATTCTCCACTGTACACGGTATGTTTGCCTATCTTTTGCTTCATATAGACGACTCCTTTGCTCAAAGGTTAACTGGAAGAGATCCCTTACAGGGATAAGTTCGCCTTTGTACCTGTCAAATTCTTTGTAAAAATTTGTATTTTTGCCTGTATTTTGTGTACAATAAAGAATTTACATACATACATATACATACATACTATCGCTGTGCTAGTATTTTCCTATTTCTACACCTATTTTTCTGAGCAGACATCGTAAACTGCGATCGAAATCCATTGAAGTACCTACCTACTAGAGTTGTTACTGAGTCAAGTCAAAGTCAAAAAATATTTATTGAGTAGGCTTAGCAACAAGCATTTTCGAATCGTCAGTTATGCTACTTGTACATTTATATGGCGGAATGTGTTTATTTATCATTAATATTATTATAGTATTAAATTATACTTATCATTATCTAGGTAACCTAGACACTGATAAGTGTAATCTATGATATTAAACTAAAACTTCTTGGAATCGGTAAATATATAGTCTATATTATGAGAGTACATATATGTTCTTGTCATGATTGTCAATGTGACTCCGTCAAGTACTGGTTTTGTTTGATTATTTTTACATGTTCTAATAGTTTTCGAACAATAATTAATTTTAAATAACAATCAAGCAGCTGCGAAAGAGCATAGGTTTTTCGAAAAAAAAAAGATATCGATTTTGTGTACATATTGTAATAAAAATCTAAAACCAATAAAATTTATTTTAGAAAGCCACATCAAAAGCATGGTTCTTACCATGTAAAAAAAGAAACAAATTGTGCAATCTATCTGGATAAATTCGTTAAGTTATATGACTGTTTCAAAATTGATATTTCTTTTAATTATTTTGTTTGTAAGAAACGAAGTAATATTTTTCAATCTCGATGAAAATCTTCGGTTTGTGGGTTTACAATCAATTAAGTAAGTTTTTTTCAGAAAATAGCGATGCTGATTATATTGTTTCCGTTGTCTCACCATAAGAAAATAATTACTCACTATCAAAAGTGAAAAATTTGGAAAGTTTTGGATAAAAATTGTAAATACAATACAAAAATGTAAATAGAACCCGTATGCTCACCGTTTTGCCGCCTGCGCACACCGTACCGGCAACGTTGCGTGCCATGCACGTAGCGTGTCGGGGCCGGCAAAATATTCTCGCCGACAAATCTTGCCGGTCCGTGCATGGCACGCGACGGTGTTGGCCGGCGACGGAACGTCCTAGTGGGCATAGTCTCATACTTTTCCATACAAAGAATATTTTTTTGTCTGATACGTTCATGCTACGGTCATGGTATGCTACGGTCTAGTGGGCAGAGACCTTAAACGACGAATTTGCACGCATGCATACGCATCGGTAGACGGCGGCCGACTGACGGCGCGTCGGACGTGTGGTCGTGATGCCGGACGCTCGCCCTTGAGCCCTTTGAAACGGCCACAAAAACCGACAACAAACGGATCAGTGGCGGATGCGTCGGCGGACGTCAAATACCTACAGCAGATGACCAAATCACCCCCTCTACACGTCCGCGGATGCATCCGGCGATGGCGTCCGCGGACTCATCTGCAGACGTGTAGAGGCGGCATAAATTGGGACCCTTTAAACGAAGCGTGAAGCATCTAGCGGGCCAGCAAGGCAGTGGCAACTGATAGGTTACTTACTGCTGGTCTCCTGTTCCTTGCCGCCACTTTGCTATGGCAATAAAAAAAAGAAAAAAAAAAGACTAGAAGTTTAGACCCATATTTGACTGTGATGACAGCTGTAATTTAAATCACGTCAGGGAAAACTACTAACAATTAGGGCGTTTGTACACTACACTGACTTTTACCGTCCGGCAGTCCGGTTTTTTACGGTCCGATATGCCACGCCATTAAATGAATATAGTAGCTTGTGCACTATACGTAATTTTACCGTCCGACATTTTACTTTTCCCCATTCCGGACAGTATTTTTCCGAACCGAGATGAAAGCTATGAAAAACGTGTTAATGCTTGTGCACTGCGTCCGGAATTGCACTGACTTTTACCGTCCCCGATAGTCCGATTTTACAAACCAATCATCCGTTTTTTTCATGCTACTATGCCGCACCTCCGAGTAAAAAGACGGACAAGTGCACAAGCCAATCATGCGTTTTTTTCATGCCATATAGGACCATGAAAACTCGGTCTGCCGGACAGTAAAATTCATTGTGGCACAATCGCCCTTACGATTTAATGCAGACCTAACAAATAGTATAATAAACTTGTATGACAAGCAAACAAAAAAAGTTGTTTGACCCTTCAAGTAATCAAGTAATCAAGTAATCAAGTAATTTATTTCTTTCATGTAGTACATAGGATCTTACAAAATAAAAGTATCATACATGAGCCCCGTAAGGGCATGGAAATATTGGCAAATCTTAAAAGTAACTTATACTAATTCAATTTTTGTTTTTTCACAGGGTATCACTCTAACAGTTGGTCATTTAAGTATTCATTCACAGAATAGTATGTTTTAGTTACTAATAGCTTCTTTAATTTATTAACAAAAATATGAAATTTCTCTTCTTTTTTAATTTTTTCAGGTAATTTATTATACAATTTTATAGACATTTTTAAAGGACCAGATGAGTGTAGTTTTAATCGAGAGGGAGGTGCTATTAATCGTGAGTTGTGTCTAGAAGGGTGGGAAGAGGGTATGTCTCCTCGTTTCGTGTAAGATTCTATATATTTATGGACAAATTTACATGTTTCGAGTATGTATATGCAGGGTAGAGTTAGTATTTCGTGTTGTAGGAAGTAAGGTTTGCAACTATCGGGCTCTTCAATATTTACTATGATGCGTATTAGCTTTTTCTGCTTAATAAAAAGGGAGGGAGCATCGGTACTATTTCCCCATAATATTATTCCATAGCATAGCCAGGAGTACCCATATGCATAATATGTTGAAAGTGCAGTTTTGATGTCAGTAGTTCTTTTGATTTCGCCTAGTGCATAAGTAAACTTAGCTAATTTGGTTCTTATATTATTTATGTGCGGTTTCCAGGATATGTTTTTATCTATGGTGATTCCGAGTAATGAGAATGAGTCGATGACTTCTAGTTCAATGGAGTTATGGATGAAATTTATTTCTAATTGTTCTTTTTGATGGGGGTAGAAGGTCATTAGTTTAGTTTTTTCGTAATTTATTTCTAGGTGGTGATCATGCATCCAGCTCTCGACGTTAGTAAGTATGTTTTTTATTTTTTCATTCATGTTTATTGTGCATTGGCCCGTTGTGAGTATTGAGATATCGTCAGCAAATAATATAGATTTATCTTGTATGATTTTTGGCAGGTCGTTTATATAGCAGAGAAATAGAAGGCAGCCTATAACACTACCTTGCGGTATAGAGGAGGTAATAGGTTGGGTTTCGGACTGCACTTTTAGTATTTCACCCGTTTTGTGATTATAGTAATCTAGCTCAACATGTTGGTTCCTATTAGTTAAGTACGATTTAACCCATTCATGAGCTGTTCCCCGAACTCCGATTCCGTATAACTTATTTAATAGAATTGGGTACTGAACTTTGTCGTAAGCTTTAGTCATGTCTAGGAGAATGCCAATAGCATATTGCTTTGAGTCTAATATGTCAAGGATAGCTTGTACGTACTTGAATACAGCTAAGGTTGTAGAGCGTTTTTTACGAAAGCCATTTTGTGACTCGTTAAATATTTTGTACTTTTCACAGAATGCGTATATCCGGTTGCACATGGCTCTTTCGAATATTTTAGATGCCGTAGGAAGTAGAGCTATCGGGCGATAATTATTTGGATTGATTTTAGCGTTTTTTTTATGGATCGGTTTCACTATGGCTGTTTTTAATAAATCGGGGAAACTACCTTCCATAAATGATTGATTTATTAAGTTACATAAAGGTAAAGTTAACTCATTTGCCATTAATTGCCATTAGCAGTTTTGTTAAGTTATTTTCCAATTGGCATAACGAAACAATTTGAAAGGAGTTATATGCACTCAGATTGACAAACTTACAATAATGTTTGGTTATCAATGAATTTGAAGGTGAAGGTCGCAGGAGTCCGCTGGATGCGGGTATTGCGGGTGGCGCAGGACCGGTCATTGTGGCAATCTTTGGTGGAGGCCTATGTTCAGCAGTGGACGTCTTTCGGCTGATATGATGATGATGATGAATTTGCAGCTGTGTAATGCTTTCAACAGCCAATTTAATATATTGCAATCAACTAAATAGGAAAGGAAAATTTTGGTCTACGCATTAATAGTCATATTATAATACAGATGTCATATAATAGGTCCGACTATCTGTTCAATGATCAAATTTTAAGATTTAAAAACCGACTTCAACCGATTTCTCCATGATCCCATCATCAGACCACGACTTGGGTGCCAACAGGTGGTCACAAAGTTAAAAAAAAGCCCTACCACTAACAAATCCTTTTGAAAAAAAAAAATTTGAAAATCGATTTACGGTTCTCGGAGATATCAAGGAGTCGTGTTCGAAAAGAGTAAGACTTTTTAAAATATTGACCTTGCAGTAGTAGACAGGTAGACACTTCACAGTGGATGTAGGTAACATGAGAAATGGTTTTCTTAAATTTGACTAACTTCTGCTGTTCAGATTTTTTTCATCCCATACAATAAAATTGTCTACGCATGAAATCACGTCGATCTGCGTCAACATTTTTTTTATCTATATTATTAATTTTTAGGTACAACTCGCACTTGACCAAAACTTTGCAAATGCCAAAATTGTTATCTCAAAAAAATACCTAATGTCTCCTAAGACAGCTTCCTTGTATCTTCTATAGTTTCCGATTTCCCCATACTGTCCCACTTAAAAGAAACACTCTGTATATGTGAGATATTTTTTTTTGTACTTGTATCATAATTCATAATCTACTGTTTTGGTTCGCAAATATCACGCTTGTTGTACGGGAGCTCCACTTATTTCTTTTATTCTGATTTTAGTATTTGTTTAATGGTACAGAAGTCCTTTGTTTGAAATTTTTCATTGATGTATATCCTGGTGTCAGACATACAGAAAAGGTTTTGTAATTAAGTTAGTTTGGGTGTGATTGTGATACACTGAATCAAAAATACTGAAAAAGGTTTAAATGTAAGCATCGGAATTAAATACTTGACACTTATAGCATTGACATCATCAAAACTAACAAGACAAACAGACCATTTGACAGTATAGTTCTCTTTTCGACAATTGTCATTATTGGAAATTCTAATGCTACTTAGCATTGTTTGTATAGGTGAAAAAGTTAAGAATAGCTGTTGTATGTGGTTGTAATCTCCATATACATAGGCATTTGCTATGTTTGTGTTCGCATTTTAAACATGTATTGTCTATTTGGATAGATCACTACTACATACAACAGCTGACTTACAGTGCCCGGCGAAAAAGTTTGCACATTGGTCTCTGGAAAGAGACTCGGCTTTATAGAGTCAGGGCCAGATCCAGGACTTTGTGAGGCATTGCCCTATGTTATGATAGTATTTTATACTTCAAACAGCACCTAGACATATCTAAGTCCAGTGTTAAGGGAGGGGCAAGTGCTCCCATTGCCCCTCCCTGGATCCGCGCCTGTAGTGTAAAGTTTTTCCCTCTCTAACATATGTGACGTTTATGCAATATTATTTGTCTCTTTCCAAAGACTGATGTGCAAACTCTATCACCAGGTACTGTACTTTTTTTTACCTATAAGATATTTTTTTAGGAGGTAAAACTGATGACGTCTGATGGTGAATATTAGATTGGATATTTACATTCAATTTGATTTGGCACATTAGGTATAAATATTATTTTGTAACATGTTTACTGTAAACAAACATAAGTCAGAAAAAGTGGCAAATTCCATGGATTAAATAAATATATTTTGGGTGCATTGAGTGAAAATCGCCAGTTAGAGGCAGAGCCAAGTATTTAGGTAAAAAATTTTTTAGAAAATAGTTTTCTACGCGATTTGCATTCAATATGATTTGTTAAAGCCAATTTCAAGGAAATAGTTGGTTCTGCCTCTAACCCAATGAAATATAAAACTGGAATAATATCAGTACTTGTCACATTACATGAAAACTTAAAAAATTTTTTTTTTTTTTTTAATTTAAATTAATATCTTTTTTGTCAACTGTACATCATTGAATACTGATAAAAGTGATAAATCTATGGGCAATTTAATAAAGTCAAACCATTAGATTATCCGAAAACCATGAAAACAACAAAAAAAGTGATAGATTCTAGATTTAATTTATTATTTATTTAATATGTTCGCAAATTCTATTAAAATGAAGTATATCACTATTTAATAAATTTACTCAGTTTATAAAATATTACTATCAGATTTCATCATAGGTACAAACATGGGATCATCCATGGAATGTCAAAAAAGAGATGGTTAGTGGTTGTTCCACAGCAAACTTAAGAAAATCTATGTTAGTAAACAAAATTAATTTGTAACAAATGGAATAAGTGGAAGAAAAGAGGCTTTTGCCCACCAGTGGGACACTATAAGCTTCAAAGTCATAAAATTAATCGAACTTTATTTTTTAGTTAACATTTTTAGTGTCTAATCTAATAATTATGAACATAACTAATAATCCCACACAGTATTTAATTTAAAATGACCAAGTTCATTTCAACACGCAAGACGATTTTAGAGCCATGACCCGAAAATAAAGGAATAATGAAGGCTTTAAATACATTCTACATTTACATACAGACGACTACGAAAATAAAACCAACAAAGAAACTAAGGAAACCTCTTTCTTATTCAAATGATTCTAATATGGGTTACGTGAAATCAAATTTCACTTTTATACCAGGAAAAATGCGGAGTAACATGCAAACTCAACTCACCAGTAAAAACGTTGTATAGATTGTGTGTTATAGTTTCCCGGACGAACGTATAGGCCGCCAAATTCACCAAGTTTCACTAGGAAATTATTAAAAATTGTGAAATAAAGTTAACATTGACTGACACACTTTCGGCGGCCAGTGGTCGCAGTCACATTTGGAGTGGACTGACGTAAAAATCCATGAACTACCATAGTGATTTTTTTTAGTGTTGCTATAAAAATGGCCACAGTTTCTACTAAAAGAGTATAGTTTGGCTAAGGTTTTACTCACTTGAAACCATGGATATAGGATTAATATGGATGGGACAACGTAATAATAAAAACAAGAAGAAAAGGGATGGTCTTATAAAACTCTAAACTAGTGGAAGTGAAAAGGAACGATAATCGTCCGCCATTATCACTGTGCCACTATTTTTTGTCGTAATATTATTATAATTTATAATGTATAAAATGGTGGTTTGGCCCAATCGTGCACTCGCAGGTTTTTTCTTTGTTATAGACTTTGAGCTACGTTGGTGCTTCCAGTTCTTCTGCGGCTTTCAACTAGGGTTTACAACATCCGTCGATTTTCAGGATCCGTATAATGCGGATATTGAAAATCAGCGGATCCGGATACCTACTTCGGATAATACGGATCTATTGCAAATACATGAATGCTTTTTTTTGACTTGTTTTATTTTTATTAAGTTATAGTGTTTAGCCTTATTTAGAGTTAACGCTGAAATAATAGTTGTTCAGTCTACATTTTAATTACATTTGAATATGCAAAAAATATATATCTGTCGGAGAGACAGCCGAGAACAGGGGAGGCGAATATTTATTTCCTAGCTACTGATCGTATCTACTTACAAAGGTGTATACTATGCATGGACGCACATAATTAAACACAAGGTAAATTACAATATTTTATTATACTGGTTCACAAATGATAAACCTCTGTCGTGAGAAGAACCAGCAAGAAACTCAGACGGTCTTACATTTTCCAAACTTTAAATAATCACAACAAGTACACACTTAAAACAAGACTATTTACAACACTATAAACTATACTGATAGAAAACGACTGGAGAGTTATAAGCTTGCGTCCATGCATCATTTACTCAACCCTGGAATGCTTTATTCCAACTCCAAATCAAGAATGAATCCCTGTACACTGCGCTAGTGACCTTTTATAATCTCAGCTCACCACTACTTGCTTCATAGGCGGGTAGGTCCCAACATGACGTTTAATGTCTACCTGCATGGACCAAGCAAAGAAAATCTCAAGCAAAACATTGCTTATCGTTTTCTACATTTTATAACTCTTAACAAATTAAATGTAAACATTGCAAATAACACTATTCAGACGTTCGATGACTCGACATGTCGTACACGTCTGCGCCAACTGAAGCATGTCTCCGACACGGCCATACTGACAAGACAAGCGTCCTCGCTTGTATCTGAAACAAACACGTACACCAGTAGTCTTTGTTACCACTCGGTCACTCCTGACCAAATTATCTGTCTACGTAAAATCATCTCAACTCGAGAAAAATAATTTTAATCTTTGCAACTGAATTTAGGATCACTTATGGTCAATTAATTACCACCAATTTAAATTTAAGAGCAAACAAGTACCATCTGGCTTTCCTAGCCACATTTTACGTAAAACAATACAGAAAACTTTCGGAAGAATATAATCTCATTCGTGGCCTATTGACTCTCATATAACCACACATATTACGCCATCCTTAAGGGATCGCCGATTCAACCCTATGACACTACGGTCTCTAAAACACGACCTCCGCAAGAGCCTGCCGCGCACTGCGTACCCACGGACTACACACAGGCAGACACAACGGGCTACGGCTACGATCAAGCCTCTGGTACGGTCGACCCATTCTGACCTCAATACATAATGGGATAGAAATGACTACTGTTAAATTTTACGAAATCAAATTGCAAACAATTTTACACACGACCATTCCACACTCCTCTTCTATAACCTGTTAGAGGATCGTAGGAACATCTTACAATCGTCCACATGATTCTATACACAACTACCACTGTAGCAAGGTACGCACTTAAAACAAGGCCACCAACTGATATCAGAAATACTGTAAGCAAACTCGTCGTCCTCAGCAATGTACACAGAAAAACAATCTACAGTCATCAACATGTCACAAAACACCCGCTATCCGAGTAAAGTACACGGACACATCTATAACCTTCAGCGCAGTCACTGACTGACCTGAGTTTAACTGACTGACCTGAGTAAATAAAGTTTGCAAGAACACACTTTAACTCTTAACATCATTGTTGGCAAGCTCATCATCCACGACCTTAGCAAGGTACGCAGGAATACCATCTACAGTCACCATTAATACTGTAGGAACACTTCATCTACGACCTCAGCGAGGTACGCAGGAATACCATCTACAGTCACCATAATACTGTAGGCACACTTCATCCACGACCTCAGCTAGGTACGCAGGAACACTGTCTACAATCATCACATGATTGTACGAAAACCATCCACAGTCACCAAACTGACTGTGGGCATACTCTGAAGCCAACTTATTACTTTGCCCAACATACGATTTACAACATTCGTCATCACATTTGGGATTTTGACAAGACAATGTCAAAAATCATGCCAGTCTTTAGGCAATTAACACCCCGGCTCATTTTTACCCCCAGAACGTAACGGTATACCAAAAATTCACATCTATCATCACGTCATCAAATATCACTCAGTTACATTTATTGAAAACCAAGTTCACGTTTACCAATTAAAAGTCAAAATGATTTAAACTAAAGAGTCAATCCCTCGACTCAAACAAAAACGTAAGTTACTCAACCAGGTTACACCATAACCATGCACCTGATCTAATTCCTGTCCATGGGCTTGTTAGGATCCAATAACCCATCAGAAGTTAACCATTTCAGCCGCGTAAGAGCTACTCCTCGCAAAGAGTATACTGCACATAAAAAAACAGTCCACGTGCACCTTTTACATGCTCCGGAACTTCCGATGCGATTATTAGATCACGCTCAATCCATCGAACTTGCTCTCAGTCCATTGAAAGCTCAAATGACATAAGAACTCATTAAATTTAACAATTACCCTTTCCGCATTTAAGTAGTTAATAGAAAATTAAATGCCGTAATGCAGTATCATATTTTCTTTAGGTACTCATTTAATCAACTATGGGAATTAAAATCAACTTCATTAACATTTGAAACAGACTAGCAAGTCTGTCTATGTACTTACTACTTTACTAGCTAGTAACCAACATAGTTCTACAATAGTAAAAATGAAACACTTCACTTCAACAAAAACAACAAATGGGTTGCAGTACTCACAGCAGTTACAATACTCCAGATGCTACGCCGAGCAATAGAGTCTTAACAACCACCTCCATGGCTGTCGGACAATCAAAACGCATTGACCACTTACACCATTAAACCAAACGCACGCCACTCACAGTCGTGGCCGCACTGAGACGGAAAAATAGATCCGATTTTACACCTACGACTACGAATGATAAATGGTGTATGTAGTCCGAGAAAACTGAACCCAACAAAAATGTAAATAGTTTCATTCCACGATTGCAAACTATACGATTGAAAACTATAATGACTAATTCTAGTACCCACCATTTTAATTGAACTAAGGTAGTCAAACTGAAACTATTGACGGTCCAAATAATAAGAAATGATTATCATCATCATCACCATAACCACCATCATCATCACAATAACCATCATCATCATCATAATAACCATCATCAACATCATAACCACCATCATGATCATAACAACCATCATCATCATAACCACCATCATCATCATAACCACCATCATTATCATAACCACCATCTTCATCATAACTACCATCATCATCATAATCATCATCATCACCATCATCTCCACCATCATCATCATCATCATCATCATCACCACCATCATCATCATCATCATCACCACCATCATCATCACCACCATCATCATCATCACCACCATCATCATCACCACCATCATCATCATCATCACCATCATCATCATCATCACCATCATCATCATCATCATCATCATCACCATCATCATCATCATCATCATCATCCTATATCAGAAATTGTTAAAATACATCTCAATGCGTTTAATAAAACTTTAATAAAGTCTTTAATAAACTTGCGTAACCTTACGTTATCGCTGTCTAATTTAGTTTTAATGTTGCATTTCTTGCTCATTTTTTAACTCTATAGAATCGAAAGGGTAGAAGCCCTCGATGACTCAACAACATTAGCTCAGGGCTCAAATAGCTCAACAAAATGTGAACTCCTCACCGGATTGACAACGTGTCTACACCACGCGCTGCACCACGTGTTCACGGCAGGCAGCAGCGACACCAGCCATCAGCCTCTGGCACGCCGTCGAGACATGATGACAGCAATAACTTGCAGGCCGGCAGCTCGCTCCAATTCACCATGTTGAACTGTAATCATCAAATTGTACGGTATCAGTTTTATGACAGAGATATTTTGCACGCGAGCTCTCAACTTAACCTGATCACAAAAATAAAAAGTTGAGGTTAGGGTATTGGTATCTTTTTAATTTTGTATTAAAATAATAATGGGCTTCACTTTATTACAACCAAGTTAATCTCGCAGATAATAAAACTTTTTTTGAGAACATAAAAACTTCACACTAAAAAATAGAAATGTCAAACTGTCATTTCTTTAAATTACTGCTTCGA
Organism: Thaumatotibia leucotreta; assembly: GCA_025490895.1. Taxonomy (NCBI): domain Eukaryota; kingdom Metazoa; phylum Arthropoda; class Insecta; order Lepidoptera; family Tortricidae; genus Thaumatotibia; species Thaumatotibia leucotreta. The sequence goes on from JALPQI010006137.1 coordinate 22,243, forward strand.
ATTTTGCATTAAAACAATTGGAACGAAACCTGTCCTTTTATTTCCATTGCTCAAAAAGCAACTCCCGAAGACCTGGAGTCTTTATTCTCTTTAATTTCCTGGACGTTTCAGAAATTGTGGTAGTTTCATCGCAACAGCATAGTCATCCTGACCGGAAGTTCTGGCTGCTATGAATTTGTTGTTCTTGAAATTGAAACATTCTGAGCTCGTTTCATTGCCACAACATAGTCATCAGTGTCATCACGAACGAAATCATCACGAAACATTCTGTAACATAAATTTCACACGCATAGAAAACTTTAAAAAAAAGTCTATAAGAATCTCTAATAAATTTTTGGTAGACCACAAAATAAAACCACGGGTTACCAGCCCGTATTTCAGAACTGCTAGTATTTCAAAAATCAGAAAAGTAACAAGTATGAGCCATGATATTCTTTGAAATTATTTGAATTACTGTTTTTTTTTGTAAAGTGGGTGGGGTACCAACCCACACGTATTGTAACAATAGAAATTCCATAAAAAAACTAACTTGATATCTCAAATTACGTCCCGAAACAGACTTTGCTTCAAAAGATACGAGTAGTTTACACCTTACACCAAATAAAAAAAGTAACGATAGTTCAACCTTACCGACTGTCGATGATTTCAAACCTCACTCTTTACGTGTGGTACATTTACCATCACCACTTATTGTAGGCGATTAGTCAACATCCCACTTTCTGATGTCGGAGAGACAGCCGAGAACAGGGGAGGCGAATATTTAATTCCTAGCTACTGATCGTATCTACTTACAAAGGTGTATACTATGCATGGACGCACATAATTAAACACAAGGTAAATTACAATATTTTATTATACTGGTTCACAAATGATAAACCTCTGTCGTGAGAAGAACCAGCAAGAAACTCAGACGGTCTTACATTTTCCAAACTTTAAATAATCACAACAAGTACACACTTAAAACAAGACTATTTACAACACTATAAACTATACTGATAGAAAACGACTGGAGAGTTATAAGCTTGCGTCCATGCATCATTTACTCAACCCTGGAATGCTTTATTCCAACTCCAAATCAAGAATGAATCCCTGTACACTGCGCTAGTGACCTTTTATAATCTCAGCTCACCACTACTTGCTTCATAGGCGGGTAGGTCCCAACATGACGTTTAATGTCTACCTGCATGGACCAAGCAAAGAACATCTCAAGCAAAACATTGCTTATCGTTTTCTACATTTTATAACTCTTAACAAATTAAATGTAAACATTGCAAATAACACTATTCAGACGTTCGATGACTCGACATGTCGTACACGTCTGCGCCAACTGAAGCATGTCTCCGACATATCCATGTTTTACAACTACAAAATTCTAGATAACATAAAAATGTAGGTATAGCCTAATAGTTGTAATATTTTAATGATGATTATTCTGTTCTTTTATCGTCTACTTGTAAAAACTTTCGAACGATTCTGCAGGTATTCAATATTGCAGCTTTTTGTAGCTGCATAATTGCATATTCAATGAGCTTCAGACTATGGTGGAGGTGTTTAGGGATGACACCGGTTGTTGATAGGACTATGGGAACTATATATACTTTTTCTTGATTCCAGATCCTGGTAACTTCTTCTTTAAGGTCAAAAATGTCAATTAGATAAATTTTGTTAATTTTATCTTTTATGGTAAATAATATCCGGGCGATTATAGTGTGTTGTCCTGTCGGTGAGTACGGCGCGGTCGAAATACATTTTGTGGGTGTTGTTTTCTAATATACAGCTAGGGTTATATTCGTAATAGGGTGTCTTGTTTTGCGGTATAAGTTCATGTTTAATAGCTAAGTTTTGGTGTACTATATTTGCTACCTGGTTATGCCGATGTGTATAGTCTGTTTGTGCAAGATTGGGGCATGCTCCTGTGATGTGCTGAATGGTTTCTGGATGGCAGTGGCATTTTCGGTATATGTCATCGGAGAGTTTGCGGTCTTTAATTATATGCTTTCTATAATTTCTGGTGTTGATGACTTGGTCTTGAATAGCAATGATAAAACCTTCCGTTTCAGGGAATAATGTGCCGAGTTTCAACCATGTATTTGAGGCTGCGGAGTCTACGTGTTGTTGGGATAGATCGTGGGGATGTCTACCATGTAGAGCCTTATTTTTCCACAGCTGTAACCTTGTTGCTTCAGGATCGGTTTCAGTTACGAGTAGTGTTTGGTCTGATAAATTTAGCGTTATATATAGTTTTCATCGTTTAATACAACTGCTTTGTGTATGGTACTGCTATTGGCTTTGTGGAAATTTTTTAAAGTGTTTATTTGTTTCTGCCACATTGCGTGAATAGGTATAAGTCCTCGGCCTCCATTTTCTCTCTTCAAGTTAATTCTTTCTATTGCGGATTTTGTGTGGTGATTATTATGCTTTGTGAGAATTGTTCTTGTTGCAATTTCTAAATGCCGGATGTCCGTTTAGTCCATTTAATAACACCAAAAGAGTAAGTTAGAATTGGTACTGGGTAACTGTTTATGGCTTTTATCAGGTGTTTTGCTGTGAGATAACTTCTACATACGGTTTTGACTCGTTTTCTGTATTCATCTTTAAGTGTTTTTTTTTTAATTTTAATATGGTCTATTCCTTTAGATTGTTGGTAGCCAAGGTACTTGTATAAGTCATTAGGTTCCATAGCTATTATTGCATTTGTATCATCAACTGTGTATTTTATTATCATCATCATCATCATCATCATCATCTCAGCCATAAGACGTCCACTGCTGAACATAGGCATCCCCTCTGGACCTCCACATGTACCGGTTAGATGCGACCTGCATCCAGCGTGTCCCGGCGACCTTCATAAGGTCGTCTGTCCACTGTCCATCTTGTGAGTGGACGTCCTACGCTGCGTTTGCCTAGCCGTGGTCTCCACTCGAGCACTTTTCGACCCCATCGACCATCTGCTCTGCGTGCAATGTGGCCTGCCCATTGCCACTTCAGCTTACTAATCCGGAGGGCTATGTCAGTAACTTTAGTTCGCCTACGGATCTCCTCATTTCTGATTCGATCACGCAGAGAAACTCCGAGCATAGCCCTCTCCATAGCTCTTTGAGCGACTCTGAGTTTAGAGATGAGGCCGATGGTGAAGGACCACGTTTCGGCGCCGTAAGTCATTACTGGTAACACATATTGATTGTAGACTTTCGTCTTAAGGCACTGAGGTATGTCGGACGAAAAGACATCGCGTAGTTTCCCGAACGCTGCCCAACCGAGTTGGATTCGGCGGTTGACCTCTTTCTCGAAGTTGGACCTACCTAATTGGACTACTTGTCCTAGGTAGATGTACGAGTCAACAACTTCGAGTACCGAGTTTTCAACAGAAACCGGGGTGGGCACAACATTGGCATTTGACATAACTTTCGTCTTATCCATGTTCATTTTCAAGCCCACCCGTTGAGAAACTCGGTTAAGGTCATTGAGCATTTTGCTGAGTTCCTCCATCGACTCTGCCATGACTACGATATCGTCGGCAAACCGAAGGTGAGTGATGTTTTCGCCGTTCACATTGATGCCAAGTCCTTGCCATTCCAGGAGCTTAAAGGCATCATCCATTGCGCCAGTAAACAGTTTCGGAGATATAACATCTCCCTGCCTTACGCCTCTTCGCAACGGAATAGCCTTCGTAGTCTGCTCCTGTACTCGGACCGACATTATGGCGTTGCTATACAAACATTTCAACACTTCGATGTACCGATAGTCAATGTGGCATCGCTGAAGAGACTCAAGCACTGCCCATATTTCTACCGAATCGAAGGCTTTTTCATAGTCCACAAACGCTAAACATAATGGCAAGTTATACTCCTCGGTCTTCTGTATAACTTGTCGCAGCGTATGTATGTGGTCTATGGTACTATAGCCTTTTCGGAATCCAGCTTGTTCGGGAGGCTGGTATTTTATTATACCTTATCCTATTTAGAATATCCGAACAAGTCTGCCCAAACTAGTTTGGGTAATCGAGGGTTTATCGTTTGTGGTAAGTACATGTAATTTCTCATTCTTCCAATGAAATCGATGATGATGTAATTTTAATTTTAATTTATGTCGATAAGTTACTAAATATATCATTATTGACGAGTTGAAATTGAGAGTCGGGGATGGTAGAAAATAGAGTATACGTAAAAGTCAAAAATATGTATTATTTTTAACTAAATAATGCATCTTTGCTAGTCAATAGGAGCTGTCCGCAAACCGTGTACACCATTCGTCAGTAGAATCCAAAAAAATGTAAACAAACCTAAAAACTTACATTATTCCATAATAAAGCACTTTTAAAACTCAATCGTAGTTTTATTACGAACTTGAAATCTTAAACCTAGAGTTCACATGCATTTTAGACAAAATTATTGATATTTATAGTGTTAACATAAAATTATATCTGCAAAACGTATTTCACGATATGTGTCAAAGACGTCAGATGCTATGGAAAGTCCTCGCTACATATTTGCTTACATTCTTTTTTTGGATTCTACTGACGGTTGGTATACGTTAAAATGCAATCAATTTATATTCGGCAAAGATGTATATTTTGCTTGAAAAACGCCACGTATCTATGACAGTGTCAAATACCATTTCGTCAATTAAATAAAGGTACACTAAGAAACTAAAAACTCCACTTAAATAAACATATTTGGTAATTAATATTGTTTCATAAAATAGGGTAAAGGACGGGGTAACTTTTCGCGCATGGTATCACCGTTCACAGTGTATCTATCCCTCTTAGTGGCACACTCTGTGCGGCCCCTCGCTTGAAACAAATACAGAAATAATCATACCGTCTTTTTCTTGCATTAATGTTATAAAAAAAAAGAAAAGATGCACATACTGCCATATTTGGTTTTCCAGAATATATTAAGTATAAAAAGATTAAAAAGCGTTATACCATTACGAAAGTTATCAGTGTTATCACACATAATTAACTTAAATTTGTTAAAATAACAACAAATTAAAATATTATCGAACATAATACTCACGTGATTAAGGCTGCGTTTCCACCAGAGATGTGCGAGGTAGCTAAACAGTGCGAGGCTGCGTAATGGTGTGAGTGTTTCCACCAAAGATGTGCGAGGTAGCTGAGTAGTATGTACGCCGCCTCGGTACACATTCCTCGCACACATATTTCCCCTTTTTTTGTATGAACAGGAACCTCGCTCCCCTGAGTTGTTTTCACCAAAGCTAAGCTAAGCGAGGATAATGACGAGGAATAATGACGTATTTTTATTAATTGATGACAAACACATCCCTCGCTACGCATCCTCGCACATCTCTGATGGAAACGCAGCCTTAAGTCGATTTTTAAATTCCTTTAAATGACGTAAGTTACACCAACTGCAGTGTACTGATTAGTAAATGAAACAAATAAATGTGACTAATTTTCCCCGTTTGATTAAGGCTAATCAATATTGTAAATTTAATGTTAAATATAAAAGACGTCCTTGAAATAATACATATATTAATGTACAATTTTCGAAATAAAATAGTGAAGTGCAATAGTTACATACGGTAAAGTATAATTCACAAGTATATTAATCCCACTGCTGTCAAGCGGCATTTCAAATATTTCGGATTTTCTAAAACAATATTTCCTGTAGGAAAGTCGCGTCGCGTTTCTTTTCACATAATCAGGGCCATAGTGCACCTCTAGCAGCGCATTATAGTATGCTCTGAAATACGGAGCTAAAGTCGATTTCCCATACCAGGACCAAATCGTGAAAAAGAAGAAAGTCAAAGCGAACACTTGGAAAAAGATGTTGAAGAAGTATGGATAGACGACAGGATGAGGCGTCGTTACCTGTTGAATTTTACACATTATCCATTGGAGGATCATCCAGTAGATCATGCAGTAGTTCGTGCCAGCACATAAGGCGGTACAACATTCCCAGAATTTGATGCATAAGGTGTAAGGGAAGCATAGCACATCGCTCCAGTTGTTTATAAAAACTCCATCGTTATCAGAATGGAAGGCTGTAGAGCGCATAGGATCACATGATCGTGAGGGACGAGTTTCGATAGGGCGACCACCACCTTCGGTTCTTGGATTTCTTGGTTCTTGGCGAGTTTTAACAGGAGGTCTGCCGGCCATGATTCAATATTTCACTTTAGTAAATTTCGGTATTATTTACAGCTTACTCAACTACTTAAAAGTTAAAAGTGACAATTATGTGTCATTTCTCTGTAACCGTTTGGCTGACAATCAAAGAGGTTGAGTCACCAAAAAGTCACATGCAACGCAAAGAACTACAAAGAAGTCGCACTAACGTCAACCTTTTCTATCTCTGTCACTTTTTAAAAGTCTATTTCGGTTATTTTTTTAACGAAGGTCGGGTGCTTCCTGCTTACGCGCACCAAGTGGTGAAATAGCCTTAGATAAACGTGCTTAAATCACTTAGGCCGGACTTATACATCCGGAATCAGATTATGAATTAATACTCTTAATTCATATTATGAATTCATAATGCACGGATTTGCATACAATTTAGCTGTTGACAACACATATTGTTTTTTCAGATTATGAATTTTTCAGATTGATCTGACATGCGTTATGAATACAGAATATGAAAATTTTCAGAACGCACGTCTTTCCATACAATATCGAGGACCAACACACACATTCTGATTTCAGATTATGAATACATAGACAAAACGTCGTTCTGTATATCTAATTGTCTATGCTTGGGTTGTCAATGTCACCACAGCTAAATTGTATGCAAATCCGTGCGTTATGATTATGAATTCATAATATGAATTAGGCCGGCCTTATACATTCGGAATCAGATTATGAATTAATACTCTTAGGCCGGCCTCATGCATCCGGAATCAGAGTAAATATTCATAATATGAATTCATACTCTGATTCTGGATGTATAAGGCTGACCTAAAAGTATTAATTCATATTCTGATTCCGGCTGGCCTAATCTTCTGCTTTTAGGAGGGTTGTTAGTGTTAAAAAAATATGGTTAGGTCACGTAACAACAGTGTGAGAATTTAATATATGTAGTAAGTATCACAACTATATACAAAATTAATTGAAAGCAAACAATGTGGCTTATCTCTGTATAATGTATAATATTTTAACTAATGCTACTGTTTACCAGGATAATCAAGAAATAATTCAGATTTCTTAAAACAATATTGCAGGTAAGTCTTTTCTGGAAGACTCCTTTTCGCTCTATTTTCTTCAGAAAAATTCGTGGTTATACGTGTAAATGTATGATAAAATGCTTCAATCCAAGGTATCAGACTTGGGCTCGCCAGATAGTCCCAGAATATCCATAGTAATATAGAGCTTATTATAATTTGCCACATGACGTAGTAGTAATACGGTGCATTAATAGGATTTATACAACAACAAGAATTTAACTTACAAATGATCCAATGTACCGCTAAGCAAATTAGCATGTTCTCATTTAATCCAGAACATAACGAAAATAAGGAGTTCCATAACTTAGCACATAAGATTTGCGGAAAACAGAATAACTCCCATTTGCTGTACCCGAAAAAACTGTATCGTGTCGTGTAATTTGGTATCATTCGCTGTTTCAAATCTACATCTTTGCAGCAAGCGTCGTCTTTTTTTGGTGTTTCACAGACCGTCATCGACATATTTATAATTATAATAAACAGATTTTCGTATAAAAATACTTAAATTATATTAAAATTGTAAACTTGCATAGAAATTCCAACTACCATACATTGACAGTGGCATTTACTTGCAACATTTTTGAGTGGAACGTCAACGTCAGACACTATTGTTTATGGTTAGCTCTACACTCCATGGCTCTACTGCAGTCTTCAGTCTGCAGTCTGCTCGTAAAGTGAAGGCGTATGGCAGCCAGGCAAGTCCATGAGTTCCACGTGTCTTCACTTTCGGATCAGACTCTACTTGACTTGACAATGACAGTCTTGACACTTGACAGATTTTATAGTAAGTTAAGTACTTCAAGTACTTGGCAAAGTTAGTTTCTTGTTGACCATGAAAGAGTAGGTAGCGTAGTTTGAAGAAATAGGACATTTTCAATGTTCTATCGTAATTAAGCATGTAAAAGTTGTGAAAATTACCATCAGCTACCGTGACTGTTGTTTTTTTGTATTATAAATCACGAAAACTGACAGGTAAAAATTGTTTTTAAAAGTTATCGTAAGTGAAAGTTTTTATCACATAGTTCCTGGTATTTAAAAATGTTTTGCATTGACAGTACAATAACAAAGGCGATTATAGAGCGATTCATATGGTATTAATATTTAATTGAGCGTAATAACGTTTAAAAATGCGTAATACGTATTACATTCATGGTAAAAACGGGTTTTGATGACCTTAGATGACGAATTTTAATCATTTATGGATCGCGAAGTAGTTGCCTTGAAAGAAGGTTGATTTTGTTTTAGCCAATTGTGTACAGTCGAGTACAGAGTTTATGTACAGTCGAGAACAGAGTTAACTCCCTTTGATGAAATGTTTACTGTCTAATACCTCAGTGTACAGAACTGTGATACATTCACTTGGAAATCTTATACAACCACACATTTTTTTTTGTAATTTACTAATGACATCAAAAAACTTGTTAGTTTACAAAACTTCACACTTTATCATGACTATTAGTTAATGTTCTAAAATCCAGTTTGCTTATTAATTAATACTTATTTGCCTAGTAAAATTTGTTGATGATGTAATAGTGTACTATAATATAGAAAAGTCAAGCCAGGACATAAATAAGTTTTGAACTTCCTCATCCCCTGAATAAATATTGTACAAGTCCCAATAAAATCAAGCTTATTTTTATGAAACAAATCAAATAGTTTTTATTAAACTATTATTTGATTAAACTACTAAACTTTGACTATTAAATTAAATAAACACTTATTTGTATGTATGTATGTATATATTTATTAAATTATGTTTTAATTGATTTCATTGATCATAATTTTTAATATGTTCTCATATCGGCACTACCCGATTATAATTATTTGCTAACATTTTCATTTCCTGCTACCCTAAGGTTGTCTGGAAGAGATTGCTTGTAAGCAATAATACAGCCTGTTGTTGCCTATCGATACCTGTTTTTCTGTATTTGTATTTTAATTAAGTATGTGGTGCACAATAGAATATTAATTACTTAACTACTTACTTAAATATTTTTGCGTCGTGTTTTCCCACCTGTGCCTATGCCATCTCCGATGTTGGTAAATTCGCTATTTTTTCCTTTGGTAAATGAGATCTAATATTTAAAAATCAAGCTTATTAAAAATCCAATGCTCTCAAACATACTAATACAACTTTCATAGACATTCAAAAAAATATTGTAGAAAAAATTAATTAAATGAACAAAATCCATTGTCCCTTCTAAAACATAACCTCATAATACAGGCTGTTTGTTATGTCGTTAGCCAAATTTGGATATGTCATTCGCGATCACCAGTACACAATATTTTTGAAAAAAAAGTGACACTTTTTTTTAGTTTTTTTTCCCGTTTTTTATCCGGCAAAAACATAATTTGTGGTCACTAGGCAAGTTTGTTTCAATCCGTGCGATTCGATGGCAGACAAAAGGGTAGCAGGTTTGAGTAGTCAAGTCTTAGCCAATCAGGTGTTCATCACAAGCACCGATCAGCCGACGTCACTCACCCCACCATCGGCACTAAACAATGAATAAAATGTCCTAACTACATGCACACACGATTGTTATTTGATTAAAACTGCCCAAGCGCATACCTACCTGTACCTGCTCGTCGTCATCAACAATTCAATTTGCTTAGAAAGTGCATTAGAATCGATATCTGAGGTAAACCAGTACGCGTTTGTATGACGGAACATTTAAGTTACTCCGTTCTTGAGGTCAAATTATGCTGGCTCGGCTGATCGCAAGATGACATGTGCCATTTGTACAGCACTATGTAAACAAAGAAGGAGTGCGCTTGCGTGAACGCGCTCGAGTCAAACTACCCTCAGATCGGCGCGCAACTCAAAATACCCTCATTATTAGTACTGTATGCGATAGACTGATAATGCTATCTCGTTTGTTGTCGTTTGTTTGGATTTACCTGCAAGTTAAGCTCCACCTCCATTCCCCACCACGCGTAGGAAACTTGTTACGTACGTTATAACGCATTGAATTAGTTACCTTATGCGGGTTAGTTAAAGTTGCAAACTCAAACACCCTTTCCAATCTGATTTGGCAGTTATGAGATGATTGGGGGGCAGTACGCAAATTAAGCAAGTGATCATAGTGACCAAACATTCGTTAGATAATGGGATTTCAAAAAAAATCTATAACGAAAAGGATAATGAAAAATGGATTATTTTTGTTTTACCAAATATATTTTTACGCCTTTATCCAACACATATTGCAATATGGCTAATGATATAAAAACACCCTGTATATGACCTAAAAATTTAAAATTGCCACTTTTATAAAATTGTGCTACGTATTTTAACTACCTGAAATAACAATCAGTGTTATTTATTTTATTTTATTTTATTCAGAAAACTAACAGCTAAAATTACTAAGACTAGGTTATACAAATTAGTTATCAAACATTCCAATTAAAGGTTACCACAGATAAGAAAATACAGGTAAAAAAAAAACAAAAAAAAATTATGTAATTTTTTTGTTTTTTCCTTAATTTTGCAGTTCACAACCTACCAACATGGCAACAAAGTTCCTTCTCATAGTTCTGGCAACACTACCATTTTCGAAATCGGAATACAAGCCACCAGGGCCAGCGTTCCCGTGCCCGAAAGAGAACCTTCAGCTGCTGTATCCGTGCGTGTGTGAGAAAGGGACAGATGCTGGCTTATTTGTGAGGTAAACCTGAACCCATAGGCTTTCATCGACTTCTTCATCAATGTGTGTTAGATTGCCCACCGTTGGGGCCTGTCCATTAGTCACGTCTGTATAGGAAAGATTGATGATGGGCAGCAGTGTCATCAACTGGACACATTACTGCGATCGCCAATCCGCTTGCCCAGCGTGGCGATTATGGGTATTTTCCATCTAATGCGTTTATACGCATAGTTAATAGGAGAGGCCTACGTCCAGCAGTGGACTATCATAGGCTGATGATGATGATGACTGTATAGGGGGAAAGGGGGGTCAAGAAAAAAAATCACTAATTATCACCATATAGGGGAGGTCATCGGACAAATCACGTGTAATTTTTTGATACTCTGCTGTACCGCATTGCAGTTAGTAAAAAAAATCATCTATACTTTTCTTTAAGATCACTTTTTAAATGTAGCCAGATGTCTAACCCGGAACAAGCGTTATTAAAAAAAAACGTTGCCAATAAATTACACGTCATATCGGCTAAGGGGGGGGGGGTCCTGAAAATATCACAATGGGGGAGGGAGGGGTCCAAAATAGGCCAAAATCGTATGACGTGATTAATGAACAAGCCCTTGGGTATACATACACCTCTCGTTTTTTTTTCCGTACAAAGCTGTCTTTCATCTCTTGGTATCAAATAATTTGCTAATCAAATTTAAGACCTTAAAAAATATATAGAATTAAATTGGCATGTTCAGATATATTTGAGCACAGTGGACGCTCTGATATTCCTGATGATTACTGTATATTTGTCAACCACGCAATTAATTCTCTGGGATTTAAAGTATAACATGGGTCAAAATTCTTTTCATTGTTCTTGTTTCATACCATTCTGTCACGCTTTTACTCGTAGTTGCTGTGTCGACTCAGTATATGTATTAAAAAAATCCGGTGCACTTTTATTTCTCTTTCACGCTACATTTTAATCCATACATCAGAAATTGAAAACAAAACATCATCTCATACAAAAATCACCACTGCGTCACGTTTATAGGGACACAAAATAAGACAAAGAAAATAATTTTGACCCATATATACATTATTTCGGATATTACATATGCCAAATTTAGTTATGTTTTCATTGTTACCAAATAAATACAGTTCATTATAATTATTGGATGTCATATACCAAAGAAAAAACGACCAAGATCACCAATGTACGAGGTGGGAATCAAACCCACGTGCTCAGCTCCCAGCTTTCGCGGCCGATACCTGCACCGCTCAGCCACTCGGTCTTAGCAACCACCAGTAAATTTTCTCGGGTATATGCAATCCTTTACAAGGCTAGGCTGCTTTGACCATACTCTAAGGGCAAGCAATACGTGCCCACAATAAGTTCAGTAAATACAGTAAATTTTTTAGTCATGTTAGCTATTATAGGTGATAGTAAAATTGACACTAATAAACATAACCCGCCTTATTCATAAACGTCTCCTAACTTAAAAAGCATTTTGCTGGTGGTAGGACCTCGTGCAGGGTCCGCCCGGATAGCTACCACCGTCTTACCCGTTAACCTGACGCTAAATAACGTGTTTCGGTTTGGGGGTAAGATAGCCGGTGTAATTACTGGCATAGATAGAGGCAATCCATCTAAGTCCTCAGGGTAGGCAGCGCATAGGCGATTTTTTTATCGCTATGTCCATGGGCCCTGGTTCCTGCTTTCCATCAGGTGGGCTGAGAGCTCACTTGTCTACCTTCATCACATAAAAACGAGCCGCTAAATATTGTTTGTCCCTTTCGGTCTTACCAATATGTCTATAAGAGTGAAAGGAACAAAGTTAGGAGACATTTATGAGGGGGTTTTTTATAAATTACAGATGTGAAAACTCAGGGCTGGCAGTATTGAGCGTGGGCTTGGGCAACATAGCAGGCCTAGGGCTCCCTATAGAGAGGTTGGAGCTGAAACAATGTCCCATTGGTAAGTCTACAAGTATTTATATGACTGGTGTACATAATGCCAGCTAAATAACATTTGTAAGCCCAGGCCTACTACCGCGAAAATCGAAATTCGTAAATTTCGAGGATTTTTCTCTGTCACTTAAACGAATGCGTCATTAGAGTGAGAGAGACAAATCCTCGAAATTTACGAATCTCGTTTTTCGCGGTAGGGCCGCTGGACATGGACAAGAAACTCCTTCGTTCATGAGTTGTTGTAAGTGTATGGGGATTATGGGCATTAACTCCGAGCAGTGTAACTAATTGGTAACTTATTGGTAGATTTACTTATTTTGCCTTCGTTCTACCCATCTACCATTCAGTCTTAAATCAACCTATTTTTCAAAATCTTATGATGAGAAACAATACAATATCCATACGTTTCACGAAATGTACTTGTTATTTACATCCTTTGAGCGTATTTCGTGCCAAAGTTTGTGGGTATGTCATGATACTCATGATATACAATACAAAACTCTTTATTGCACACCTCACAAGTAATAAAAAAATAAAAGTACACAATACAAAAGAAATACAAAAAACAGAGGTCACAAAAGGCTTTATCGCTTAAAAAGCTATCTCTTCCAGACACCCTTTGTCAGCTTGACACTTTTGACAACTTTTAATTCTTCTTACTTTTGCATGTCATTCTACCAGTTTGTTCAGATTGTATGTGGCAACATTGCCTCCTAGCGACCTAGCAGCAGTGGACTGATAAAGGCTGATGAGGCTGATGATGATGATGAATATACTTAACATTTACAGAAAAGCTGTTCGGCCCTCTCCTCCACCGCTCATCAGTCCGAGTGCTGCACATAACAGACGCGCCAATATCTACCATAGAAGAAAATGCGTTCCTTGGAGTCAACAGAACGCTGCAAGAACTATATCTGAAGAACACTGAGATAGTAAATTTCCCTAAAGAGGCTTTTAAGGTAAGAAAACTACACTAAATTGCAATAAACCGCAACGGAATCGGTGAATTACTTTTTGAGATATCCTCATAAAATGTTAAAAAGCGGCCGCCGTTTTAAACCTCTCGATTGCTAGTTAGGACTAGAACGGATCTGATAGAAATAAAAGGGTTATTCCCACCTGTTACCACCAACTTGACACCAGTGGTAACAACTGGGAATTTTTTCCCACCTGTTACCACTGGGAACAACTGGGAATTAAAATTCCCAACTGTTACCACTAAACTAATTGGTGGTAACTACTGGGAATTCTTTTTCCCAGTAGTTACCACTAAGGTAATATTTAGTACTCCTATTGCAATAGGATACCTAGTAGCCATAAATTTTGTTATACAATGGTAACAATTTCCAGAGACTATAATTATTATAAAATGTTATACTACAAATAAAGACGAATTACACTGATATTTTATTCAAAACAAGAATATTTCAATATTTCATTTTTCGTGTAAGTACCTAAAACCTTGTAGTAGTTATAATAATCTTAAAAAAGGATTGAGATTCGTAATCAGTTAAAACAACACGATGAAAATGAAAGTTATCCCTTCTACGAGCCGGTCACCCGTCATCCCTTTTTACCTGCCCCTGTGATAATCAAGTCAGTAGTTCTTAATATTTTTGGTTCAGATTCAGAGTAGGTAATACTGACAATATATTTAAAAAAAAAGTTTAAAGAATATTTTCAAAATGTATTCATTTTTAGTAAAATTCGATGGTTAATAAGATATTTTATAAATAAAGTAATATTCATAAAATTAGCTCCTTATTAATAACTGGCTAAGTATTTTGTGTATATTCTATTAAAAACAAGCACATTACTAGTAAAGTACTTGGTGGTAACAACTGGGATTTATTTTTCCCAGTAGTTACCACTAAAGTGATTGGTGGTAACTACTGGGAATTCTTTTTCCCAGTAGTTACCACCAAGTACTCTGGTGGTAACAGGTGGGAAAAAAATTCCCAGTTGTTACCACTGGTGTCAAGTTGGTGGTAACAGGTGGGAATAACCCAAATAAAAAAATAAACGTGAAAAATTAAATTTGTAATTGTCGTACAATTTGTATGGTAATTTGGATTCTTGATTGCGGGTTTTCTAGCCGAAATTATTTTTTGGTCCCATACAAGGTTTTGATCCTGAACATGATCTATTAGCATTAAAAAAAGTTTGTCAGAAATCACCATTTCCTCGCACGGTTTATGTTTTTTTCTAAAATCTATAAACGACAATCTTTCAATTTAAAATCGAGGGAAGGTCTTCTAAGACCATTTTCGCGTAGCTACTCTAGATCTGGAGCTGTCCTCTCCTCACTGACCCAAAAAGAATTTCCACCCTGTATACTGTGGCTTCCGTAAACTTCCATTGTTGGTGAAAGTGGAGTTACAGGGTGCTTAGACAAATTGCCAATCGCTAACGCTTAGTCGTCAATCGTAAATGAAAGGCAGCTAACTGTCTTTGTCGCACTAATATGAAAGAGTGACAGAGAGGGAAAACTACGATACGCTACTAAGCGTTAGCGATTGGCAACTTGGCTAAGCATCCTGGTTCATAGGCTCTTACCCTCAAACAGCCTGTATTAATTAGAAATTAATAACGCATTCCCCCTAAATCGACTTCTTTAAACACCAAAACATTATGAAAAAAAAATCTGATCTTTCCTGTAACAAGAACCCGTACCGACTTTCATCTGAAATTCCCATACAAATTACTATGAAAAAATTTGGTCAAAAAGTAAGTTGATAATAATGTATTATTTTTCTTTTCTCATCAAGTTATTTTAATGAAATAATATTTATAAGCCAGTGGTATAAATTGATGGCATAGAAAATTAAGAAGGAAAAAAATTGTGATTTTCATATATTGTATAGGAAAATGGTGTTAAAGTCGGCACGGGCTGCAGTTACAGGGATCAGCTGAAATTTATTTATTATATACAGGGTGGAAAAAACGAATGCCACATGGACAGCAACTACCTTAAATATTGTAAATAGCACATTTTATGTAACGGAGACTTTCCTTTGTTTATATATAAAGTGATATATTTTGTAAGCATGTTGACATACGATATGAATTTGGCCATACAATAGACATCAACGCGCTTGTGTTATTTCATACTTAAACCATTATTAGAAAACAAAAAAAGTAAAACCTAAACACTCGCATTATTCCATAATCAAGCAGTTTTAGAACAGAATCTTGGTTTTTTTTTTTAATAAAATATTAAAATTTCTTTATTATTAACTTTAAATCTTAATCTCCTGAGGCCTGGTGACGTCACTGACTTCAACCGAATTTTAACTTTGACACTATATCTATAAAGTCAAAATGTTATGTAATATATATATGACTCAGGGCCTCACGAGGTTAAACCTTGAGATCACATAAATTTTTGGTTCAAATTATTGATATTTATTAGTATTAACGTAAAAATATCTTTGCGAACGGATTTCAGGATACGTGTCAAAGACATCAAATGCTATGGAAAATCAGCTATCACGCAAGGTCCAATGCGATACGATTTTTTTTTTAGTTTTCATATTTGGTCCCATAGTAAAGGATGTTTAAAATCATTAATAGATTCATGTTTTATTTATTTATTTTTATTTTTTTCCATGTATCATTATCTGCGACCATATATAACATGGACGTCTAACGCCAAATGCCCCCAAAACCAATTGCTCAATTGTGCCAAGATGGGCAGGACATAACGTTTTTCTTAACACCGCGCATATGTCGGCGCAACATCTTTCACAAATGTTTATAGAATATAGCCAATGAAAACTTTGATGGACCAATCACAACTATTTTTAAATGGCGGTTTAAGTTTTTATAGGTTGTCATTCAAATTCATTACCGTGATGCATTGAACAGGGGGTAACAGTTGTCAACTAAAATTTAGGCCCATTTTTGAAAGGCAATTTAGAATGGCGTGCGGCTTCCATGTTTTATTTGTTCGTAGATCATCATTTTATTAACAATCTGCGTAATTTTGTTCCAGATTTTAGGAAACCTGTCCATTCTATCGATAGACGGGCACCGAATGACGAAACTCAGTAAGGACATATTCGCGGGCAGCGAGGCGGCAGGTCGTTTGGAAAAGCTGCATTTGACCAATGGGTTGTTAAATGACATCCCTGTTGAGGCTTTTCAGGTAAGACCGATTTAATCCTTTATAAAGTTGGATCAACTATACTCCAAACTGGAGTTCGAGGCCAAAAAAACATGGAGCAACAGAAAGCATTCGAGCAATCAGAACAGACGTCAGACGTGTGACGCCCTGATGAACGTCATTTCAGAAAACCCTCATTATCAAACAGGCTCTACTGACATGGTTTTTAGGTGACCTTGATCAACCATGAAAAGGCCATGTAATGTAACTGTCAGTAAAATATAAGTTTTGTTTGTAATTTTTTTTACCGACTTAAAAAAAGAAGGAAGTTGTCAATTCACTGCTTTTTTTGTGTCTATGTCACTCGATATCCCCGTGAATCGAGAACCAACCGATTAACATTTTGTTTTTAACTGTATGGGTATAACCCCAAGATGGTCCCTTTGGCACCAAGTCTGGGTCTGATGATCGGAACTTGGAGAAATCGGGTAAAGTCGGTTTTTACTTATTTTTTATTTGGTAAATATAATGATATGATATTACCATTTCAATATTTATCAAACGGGCTACTCACGTAATTGCTCGACATGTTTCGATCCATTTAGAGGATCCTCATCTTTTAGGTTCGATAAGGTAACCGTATTTGAAAGAGAAAAGTTCTTCGTGCCACGGAAAATACGGGAAGCCATCGAAATAAGTCGTCATCCGATGCAACTTATTAAAAAACAAGAGACATTCGGACCTTCTGAGTCCTGGATACGTCACTTACTTCAACCGAATTTTAACGTTGACACTATACGTATATCTATACAGGGTGTTTGGTTAGCGGTGTCGGAGCTTTTAAGGGCTTAAACTACAATCAATTTCATCGATAAATTACCATACAATTTTTTTTTTGTGCCAACGATAATTAAATGGCGGCCATTTTTAAATTTCAAACAATACGGGCGCACGTGATATTTCTGGAATTATACGTTTGTTATCGGTCCTATCCTTGCAAAAAAAATCTCGTTAGAGAGCTCGTTAGATAAGCAAACTAATGAATCTAATCATTTGAACAACAAGGCTAAAAAATTTTTTTTTAATTAAAAATAAATTATAAATATTAGATGTCATATACCAAAGAAAAACGACCAAGATCACCTATGTCCGAGGTGGGGATCGAACCCACGTACTCAGCTTTCGCGGCTGATGCCTGTATGTACCCCTCGGCCACTCGGTCTTAGCAACCACCGGTCAAATTTCTCGGGTATATGCAATCCCTTACAAGGCTAGGCGCCTTTGACCATTCTCTAAGGGCAAGCACTAACTACATGCCTGGACCTTCTATTAGAATACTTTACAGTTTTCTAGGTAGGTGATCTTGGTCGTTTTTCTTTGGTATATGACATCTAATATTTATAATTTATACAATGTGGTCCAAACCTTGACGTCAAAAAATTTTTTTTAGGTTCCCTACGTCATGGGCTATCAGAATATACCCCATGTATGTTAGCCGATTTTTTGTAGTTTTCGAGTTATGAATTTTTGAAAATATTTTTTTTTGAGAAATTCTGGAATGAAGAAATTTATTGATAAAAAAAAACTATTGGGTTTTTTTAATAGTTAAAGTATTACTACAAATAAAGCATTTACTGACAAAAAAATTTGCGTCCTCACTTTGATACAAGTACGATAAAAAATACCAAATTCAAAAATTTACGTTAAAAACGCATCAAAATAGCATTAATGTACGTAAATAAAAAAAATAAAACATATCCCAAGGATTTTTGATAATCTAAAGACTGCCCTAGACCTTAAACCTTCATAAAAGAAAAAAAAAGTGATACTTAATGATGAGGATTTTTCGAAGTTGTCG
This sequence comes from Thaumatotibia leucotreta, assembly GCA_025490895.1. Lineage (NCBI taxonomy): Eukaryota > Metazoa > Arthropoda > Insecta > Lepidoptera > Tortricidae > Thaumatotibia > Thaumatotibia leucotreta. Next base: position 40,985 of record JALPQI010006137.1, read on the forward strand.
GTCAAACAAACTTAAAAAAAACTTCTAAATTTTTTATTTCGTCTGTTTTATTGTTCTTATCAATAAACAAAGACAGAAAATACCACGAAAACTCAATTTGTGTAGTTATTCAAGTCATTTTTTACTAATTAAAATTTTTAAGTTTTTTTAAATTTATTTGACCGACTACTCCGAAAAATCCTCATCGTTAAGTATCACTTTTTTTTTGCTTTTACGACGGCTCAAGGTCTAGGGCGGTCTTTAGAATACAAAAATTCCTTGAGATATGTTTTATTTTTTTATTTACGTACATTAATGCTGTTTTGAAGCGTTTTTAGCGTAAAATTTTGAATTTGGTATTTTTTTATCCTACTTGTATCAAAGTGAGGACGCTAATTATTTTGTCAGTAGATGCTTTATTTGTAGTCATACTTTTACAAAAAGAAACTAGTTAAAAAACCCAAAAGTTTTTTTTTTATTAATAAATTTCTTCATATTTTTCATAATTTCAAAAATTCATAACTCGAAAACTACAAAAAATCGGCTAACATACATGGGGTATATTTTGATAGCTCATGACGTGAGTAATCTAAAAAAAAATTTTTGACGTCAAGGTTTGGACCACCCTGTATAGTATTAAGTAGTGTGACTACTGGAGAAAAATTAAAAGTACAAATCAAAATATTTAGTTAATAAATAATTTGATTTGTGTTTTCACAATATGTTCAATAGATGGCAGCACCATCTCTCTCTAGCTATTCTAGAAAACTGTAAAGTATTCTAATAGAAGGTCCAGGCATGTAGTTAGTGCTTGCCCTTAGAGAATGGTCAAAGGCGCCTAGCCTTGTAAGGGATTGCATATACCGAGAAATTTGACCGGTGGTTGCTAAGACCGAGTGGCCGAGGGGTACAGGCATCAGCCGCGAAAGCTGAGTACGTGGGTTCGATCCCCACCTCGGACATAGGTGATCTTGGTCGTTTTTCTTTGGTATATGACATCTAATATTTATAATTTATATAGTATTAAGTAGTGTGACTACTGGAGAAAAATTAAAAGTACAAATCAAAATATTTAGTTAATAAATAATTTGATTTGTGTTTTCACAATATGTTTAATTAAAAATAGTTATAAAGTCACCTTAATTTTTCAATTAATTTAATTTTGCATGAAAACTAGGTCGTTAAGATAGGTTTTTGGTGTTGTTATTTGTTAGTACAGGATGTTAGCTAAAACACAACACCATAAGTACAGTTATACCTTAAGTACTTTAGGAATTAGAAGTGCTCAAACATGCACTGGATGGATGGAAGGCGGCCACTTCACTAGGCAGTACACTGCCGACATTCATATGTTTATAGATTTTGCATCGGGAACGCTAATTGCATCTGTTTTGGTGTATGTTTGTGCACTTGTAATTCCTAAAGTACTTAAGGTATAACTGTAATTATGGTGTTATTTTTTAGCTAACATACTGTACTAATAAATAACAAAACCAAAACCTATCTTAACGACCTAGTTTTCATGCAAAATTAAATTAATTGAAAAATTAAAGTGAAAATTTTACTATTTTTAATTAAAAACAATTTTTTTAGCCTTGTTGTTCAAATAGTTGAGTCAAATGATTAGCTTAATTAGTTTGCTTATCTAATGAGCTCTCTAACGAATTTTTTTGCAGGGATAGGTCCGATAACAAACGTATAATTCCAGAAATATCACGTGCGCCCGTATTCGTCTGTTTGAAATTTTTAAATGGCCGCCATTTAAATATCGTTGGCACAAAAAAAAATTGTATGGTAATTTATCGATAAAATGGATTGTAGTTTAAGCCCTTAAAAGCTCCGACACCGCTAACCAAACACCCTGTATATATGACATAGGGCCTCACGAGGTTACATATTGAAAAAAAAAAACTTATCCACTGGATGATAGAACAATTACAGTCGCAATCAGATATGTCGTCGCGTCCGTAGCGCTCAAAAATATCTGAACACGCCTCTATCGTTATGGTAATACAGGCGCGTTCAGATATTTTTGAACGCTAACGCTACGGTATATCTGATGGCGACTTACAAGAAATGTTGAACTAGTGACTTTTATTTTCAGAACCTGAAAAAGCTGAAAACCTTAGACTTACACGGGAACAGGTTAGCTACTCTGAAAAGGAACCAATTCAAAGGTCTGAGGGACACAGAAGTTTTAGACATAAGGTAATCAAATTCTGTACTATATTCTGTGCAACATAATATTTTAACACACTTAAGGCCAGTAGCAATAATATATTATTATCCCGGAAATACGGTGAAGAATCTTGACGTGACATTTTGATTAAAGTGATTGAATTATTCTTAGGTTAATTATTAAAACAAACTAATGAATATAAACAAATATTCTATCACTTATTTTTTTAACACGCCTATATCTATACAGGGTAAAAAAATCAGCTGTTTCATACAAATTGGCGGCATTACGCCGGCCGAAATGTATGAAACAGCTGATTTTTTTTTCGCGATTTCCACTTTGTCCCCATAGTAAAAGTTGGTCAGTATGACCTACACATTCACTACGTAGAATTTGAACGGTCGAAAAAAAAACACCCTGTATATAAGCTTCACTTGGAAATATGTAGGTACATGTATATACGTAACAAAATCTTATTGAGTTCTGATGACAATACATGACTAGGTAAGAAACTTTACTACAAATCCAATACGGCGGTCTCCCCGAGATGGCGGACTGGATGTTTCAAATCCACTCCCAAGATATGAGTATCAAAAGAAAAAGTTTGCTGTCAGGAATACGAAAAAGGGTGTTTTTCAATTTTTTTCTATATTATTTTACAGTTACAATAATATAACGAAGTTAGACGGTCAGCATATCGGCGACCTGACCAAACTCGGGTGGTGTAATGTCAGCCACAACCTCATAGGAGAAATTGCGCGGTAAGATATAACATTTTGTAACCTCGTAACTCCTAGCGTACTTACACAAGTACCAACTATCTACAGTGCAATGTGGGACAAAATTCTTTTCGTTGTCTTGTTTCATAGCACTTGGTTACGCTTTTAGTTGCTTTTTAGGGTTCCGTAGCCAAAATGGCAAAAACGGAACCCTTATAGATTCGTCATGTCCGTCTGTCCGTCTGTCCGTCTGTCACAGCCAATTTACTCGGAAACTATAAATGCTACAGTAACGAAATTTGGTAAGGATATGTGTTGTATGAACCGCTACAGGAATGTGACACTAAATTGTAAAAAAAACCATTGGGGTGGGGGCCCTCCATACATGTAACTGAGGGATAGAATTTTTTTTTTAGTTGTACATAAGCGTGTGGGGTATTAATAGAAAGGTCTTTGAAAATGATATCAGGGTTTTTACATCACATTTTTATTTAAGCAAATCGTTTTCGAGATATCAGGTCTCAAAGTCTGAAAAATGTGTCCCCCCCCTCTATTTTTTAAACTACGCAATATAAAATTCTGAAAAAAATATATGTTATGCACATTAATAAACTCTATCAACGATTTTTGGTTTGATAAAATTATCTCCTATAGTTTTTGAGGTAGGTTGATTTAACTGTATTTTTTTAATAATAAATTGATAATGGTACGGAACCCTTTGCGCGCGAGTCCGACTCGCACTTGGCCGGTTTTTTTTTATGTGGCGAAGGTAGACAACTGAGCTTTCAGCCCACCTGAAGCAGGCACTGAGGCCCATGGACATAGCAATCAGAAAATCGCCTATGCGCTGCCTACCCTGAGGACTTAGATGGATTGCCTCTATGCCAGTAATTACACCGGCTATCTTACCCCTAAACCGAAACACAGTATTAACTATTTAGCGGCAGGTTAACGGGTAAGACGGTGGTAGCTATCCGGGCGGACCCTGCATGAGGTCCTACCACCAGCAAAATGCTGTTTCGACTCTGTATATTAAACAAATCCGGTGCACTTGTATTCCTTTTTCACGCTAGATTTTAATTCTTACATCAGAAATTAAAAACAAACATCATTCATACAAAAATCACCACTGCGGGAGCATTCCATGGGCTGTCCCGTACAAACGCGTGTATATTTCGATAATTTGAGTTTTCTTCCGAGTTATTAGTTATTATATATATTTTGATCAATTTTTGACTCTTCTAGTCACGAAAGAGAACTTCGATAAACCCACAATTTTGAGAAAAACCGTGTTCGTACGGGACATCGGTGGAATTTTTCGTGGAATGCTTCTGCGTCACGTTTTTTATTGACACAAAATAAAACAACGACAATCATTTTGACCCATGTTTTGAACTAGTACTAGAGTTTATACTTATAACGGGCGCCAGTAGAAAACAAAACTAATTTAAATATAGACAAATTGGCTGCCTTTCAAGTGTTTTAATAGCTGATGCTGGTGGTAGGACCTCATGCAGGGTCCGCCCGGATAGCTACCACCGTCTTACCCGTTAACCTGCCGCTAAATAGCAGTGTTTGTGCTGTGTTTCGATTTGGGGGTAAGATAGCCGGTGTAATTACTGGCATAGAGGCAATCCATCTAAATCCTCAGGGTAGGCAGCGCATAGGCGATTTTTTGGTCACAATGTCCATGGGCCTCAGTTCCCGCTGTCCATCAGGTGGGCTGAGAGCTCAGTTGTCTACCTTCGTCACATAAAAAAAAACATTTGTTGTCCTTGACACATATCGTGTTAGACGTTCGTACATTTATTCTTGTATTGTTTTCTACTGGCGCTATATTTGATTTCACTGTATACTTTTTTAACTTAATTTTTGTTTATATTTCAGAGGCATGTTTGCGAGGAACACAGTATTAAAAGTTCTACATTTAGATAACAACAAGATTAAAAAGATAGACACTAACAGTTTCAGAGGAATGAGATTTTTGAGGTGAGTCGATAAGCAAACTTTAGTGACTTCCCATGACTGCCATTTTTTTTAATATTTATGGGTGAATCAACTTTTTTCTGTCTGTTTTTACCATGGTTACGGTCGCCTAAGCCACGCTGGTTTTATGCATAATTATGATACTTGAACTATGCAAACATGCATTTTTCTGGTGTTAATATACCCTTTCCTTGATGGGCCATCTACAAATATGGACTATGCGCATGTTTGCATAAATTAAGTAGCATAATTTTGCATAAAACCAGCGTGACTCAGGCGACCGTAACCACGGCAATAACAGACAGAAAAAAGTTGATTCACCCTTATAGTTTACTCTGGGCAAAAATAGGCAAAATTAAAATTACATGACTTGTGAGCGAATTCGGTTTTTTACCTATTTTGTGATAGTCTTAAGTAATACAAAGTTGCAAATGCAGGTAAAATTACTTTCTTTTGTTTATTATGATATGTCAAATATTTAAATAAGATAATTTTGTTATACAGAAGTAAAAAGTAATTATCTACAAAGATAACTACATATTATCACATTTCAGGTACTTATATCCTAACTATCCGCTTGGAATGTAGGAAAATCTTATTTTACTAGGGTATACCATACCACTCCATACCAGTGTATACTAAGAAAATTCGTAAAAAATTACAAAATATTTTTTCCTAACTAGTGCGCAAAAACGAACTTTGCGCACGCTTCCCACGCGGTGAGGACTATACTACACTAGTTAGGAAATGTACTATTGTAATTGTATAATAGCATTGATGTATTATTTCTAACAATCTTTATACACTGACCCGAGAAGAATCGGTAAGAAACTTGGCGGGACTTGCTTTTTCAAATAATCATAGGTAAGGTGGGGTAAAATGAAACGGTGTGTGCGCGCGCGCGCGTGTGTGTGTGTGTGTGTGTGTGTGTGTGTGTGTGTGTGTGTGTGTGTGTGTGTGTGTGTGTGTGTGTGTGTGTGTGTGTGTGTGTGTGTGTGTGTGTGTGTGTGTGTGTGTGTGTGTGTGTGTGTGTAGGGAGTAGTTTCATCTTACCCCACTTTACCTTACTAAGAAATACCAATAAAGATTGTATTGTATTATCAACAGGCGCCTATTTCTGCAAGACAACATGATATCGGACGTGGGTCGAGGCGCCTTTTCGTCCGTCACCCGGATTGGAACTGTAGACCTGGCCAGGAATAGGATCACCAAGGTGGACTACCAGATGTTTCAGCAGGTCAAATATGCTGAGGTGAGTATATAATTAGTACTAGTGTATTAGGTCATTATCTATGAAATTGGCGTTTTGTTTGGAGAATATTGTTAATAGTAGTTTATGCAACTGTACGTAATGCTTGATTACGTATACATAGTCAAAGTCAAAGTCAAATAATTCTTTATTCAAATTGGAATAGCAACATTACACACAGTATTGAAACTACTTCCGGTTCGAACCCTACACCGCTGACCCAAGAAGAACCGGTAAGAAACTTGGTGGGAATTATTTTTTCAATCAATCATGGTACATCTTACAACTAACATGCATTAAAAAAAAAACATAAAATTGATTTTAAATAAATTGAAATAGAATAATAATAACAAGAGATGTAAAGTCTCTAAAAAGTCAGAACATTTATAAGTAATAATTTATAGAGAAGTAAAGGTCTCTCTCCGAATAGGTATATAATAATAACATTATATAATGCACGTTTGGAGATGTATAAGGTCTCCATAGTTGCATACACTGCTTTATCTACACACATATCATAAGTGCTCTAAGATTCAGAAACAAAGCCTTCTCATACTTGGCTCTCGACTTTTGCGGCAACAGGTTGTTAGCTGCGGTCATAGCTGCATTGAGTATGTCCGGCGGAGAGCTCATATCGTAATCCGAGTCACTGCCACTCATTATTAAGTAATAGGCATGATGACTGGCAAGTCAAATCAGCATCTTTTTTTGAACTGTCAAAACGATCCCCACTATGGAATAGTATGGAATTTTATATGAAATACTCAAAAGTGACGTCACGTTTGAGTACTGCCAAATGACCTACTCTTTTAAGTTCTTTTCAATTTATTAAATAGAAGTTCTGTACAAAAAATATTACAATCTACATCTTAGTAATAATTTCTTTGTGTATTATGTCGTGCATAATGTTAAATAATTTATTTTAACTACAGTCATCATCCCCATTATCAGTATTATCACAAAGTATTCACTATTTTTCACTTGAAGTAGTAAGCCAACAAACAAAAGACAGCTCGGAATGGCAGCGATTTGAATCTCTGTCAATTTTTTTTAATCATAGACAATCGAGTAATGTCCCTATTCTTGTGTCACTCGATATGAAAATATCGTCCGATTGTAACTAAAAATCATACTGAATTGTTTTCAAAGGAAAGAATTGTTTTCAAAGCGTATTATTGAATATTACTTAATAAAACACAAGTATTAGTGTAAATAATCCTTCGTTACACAGTGCACTATAGAAAACAAAAGAAAAATATAGATAATAAAATTAGGGACCAACTAAAGTCTATGCCCAAAAACGCCAATTTCATGGGTAAATCCCAATATCAAGACAACATATCAGACGTGGGTCGGGGTGCCTTTTCGTCCGTCACCCGGATTGGAACTGTAGACCTGGCCAGGAATAGGATCACCAAGGTGGATTACCAGATGTTTCAGCAGGTCAAATATGCTGAGGTGAGCGATTATAGTTATTTTCATCACAGTTGCTTTGTAAGCGCGCCATTGCTTGCATGAATCGCGGGTGTTCTAAAATAGTACATTACGACACAAGTGCGAAAAACATGAAATTCATGAAATTTTATCATGAATTGATTACAGCGCCCTCTATAGCAAATTCAACGCAACGAAGAGTTGTCGAGTTTGCGGACGATTGTGGTAGACACACGTCTTTGAGTGGCTTAAGGTTGTAGTACCTTCGAAACACTACATACAGATGTCGCTAGTGTTAGCTTCACAATACCATTGACTAAATTCGCTGTGATCGACGGAAGGTAGTCTGGTGTAATTGAAAGCACGTTGGACCGGCAATCCAGAGAAAGCGGGTTCGAATCCCGTGACAACCAGAGTCTTTCGCTGTTGATTTTTTCTATGGTAAGCACATCTGTTACGACATTGTGGGACATGAAATTTCGTTTTTGCACGTGTCTCGTACGACGTTTTTTAGTACAGATGGCCCTCTGAAGTTTTGGACCTGACGTAAAGCGAGCCACTTCTCGCACTAGCGCGTAAAAAAGGGAGCACCTGTACTAAAAATATATATTTTTCTGCCCTCCGGCCGGCAAACAGCACATTGCCGGCCGCTGCGCTAAATTAAGTTGCCGCCTGCCGGCTCCGTTGAGCAGAAAAATAGTATACACACCTCGGCCGTTAAATGGGAAAGCCTCGGATCACATGTTTGTCGGCCTCGGCTTTCGCCTCGGCCTACAATTACACGTCATCCGAGGCATTTCCCACTTAAATGGTCTTGGCATGTAATCTATGTATTGTCTTATTACTTATTTTTTTGTCCGCAAGTGTGATGAAAAACATTGTATGCATCACGGTCGGTAAGAGGCATATTAACTCGAGTCATTAAAAGCCCTCCGCCTACGGCGTCGGGCTTCTAACACTCTCGTTAGTAATACCGTAGTTACCTCTCTAGATGCATAATGTACTATCATTTATTTATTGCTTTTAAATTTCAGGTTATAAACTTAGCAGAAAACCAAATAAAAACAATCGAAAGCCAAGCCTTCACAGATCTCTACCTAGCGACTGTCAACATCTCACACAACGTACTGTCAACGATAGAAAAGGGAGCGTTCCAAAACTGTCAAAACCTGACAATGTTGGATCTGAGCTATAATGTCATTGTCAATATAAGTAGAGGGGCATTTGATGAGAACAGTTATGCTGGAGAGTTTACTGTGGCGTATAATCAGATTAAAGATTTCTCGCAGGTAAGTCTTATGCAGTAAGCTTAGCACAGGATCAGTGCGACAATATGTCGCTGCGAGATAGACTATCCATCCCTCTCTTATTCATATTAGTTAGTAAAAGATGGAAAATCTATCTCGCGGAGACATACTGACATACCCACAGATGTCATATATACCATAGATCAAGCAAACGTATCTACTTAGCGTGTCAAATGAACTCAGTAAAATCTACTGAGTTGTCCGTCTTTAATCGCAGCTTGCAGCTTTCGGGCGTCAAATTTTGTAAGTTGAAGTGAACAAAAACATTAATAATGCCTCCTTAAGTAATATTAATTGCAACAACACAAAAAAATATGAATACTCATGGGCCTGAGACATATTTAAAATCATAGGCAAGTAACAACTTCAGTACAAAATCTGACACGCTCGGCCGCCATACAAATGAATGAACTTGTTTCTTCTATCCAAATCTAATTCTGTGGACATAACAATCATGTGCGCCGAATCAAATTATGAGGTTTCCAGGCAACCGATAATTTATGCATGCGGCGAACGACGCAGTATAATTCCCTAATTAATGATCAAACTAATTACTATAATGTAATCTCATGTTTGAAAGTTGATGTTGATTGAATTAATTAATTGATTGTAATAGTTAAATAATTGTGTTACTTGCATTTAATCTTTTTTTTTTTTTTTTTTTTTTATATCTATATTTTAAGAACCTTTATCTTTTTAGATAATGTCGGCTCCGTTAGGCCTCTACTTAAAAGTATATTTCATCTATCAAGTTACAATAAAATAAAAACTAATAATAAAAATAAAAACCGCAAAATTTGTATATAATTATTTATATGAAAAAAAACCATATACAAATCTTGCTGTTTTTGAGAGGGGTCTAGCAAGGATTGACTGGAAAATTCCCACGTCAATCCTCGTTATTCCCCGGACTAGGAATAGTTGCTCCCTCCTGGTTTTAGTCCGAACGCATTCCATTAAAAAGTGATACACATCTTCAATTATACCACACTCGTCGCAGTTAGGCGATTCGGCTCTTTTCATAAGATGTGCAAACTTGTTTAATGGAATGTGTCCGGACCGAAGCCTATGTCCTCGAACAACGTTCGTGCGATCAAGGGGACCAGCTTCCCACCAAGGAAATCGAGGAGGCTCACACTGTATGGTCCTGTACCAGATGCCTTTTTCCAGCGATTTTTCTTGGAAGTGATCCTTCCAGCGACCATACAGCTTTGCCCTATACCGGGCGACCACCTCTGAGAAGTCGGGATCAATATGAGCCTCAATTCCCTCAGAGGGGGCCGCCGCGGCTAAGCGGTCTGCCTCCTCGTTTCCTACCAGCCCTATATGACTCGGGACCCACTGAATTTTTAGGCGCCTTCCCGTGTGTTGAAACGTGTGGATTTTTATAATAATTTTGTAAGCCAAAGGGAGACACCGCTCGCCTGAGGCGCATTTTGATAGGTGTTGTGTGGAACTCTTACTGTCTGTGAGGATCACCACATTGCGGTAGCTTAGGTTTTCCGCGTATAAAATGGCCTCATAGATCGCATAAAGTTCAGCGGTCATTATTGAAACTCCTGGCAGGATTTTAAATTGAGCGTTTACCTTACTAGTTGAATCGAAAAAAGCAGCTCCTATTTGATTCTCACACTTTGAACCGTCAGTAAATATTTTACAAAAGTTATCATATTTTATATTTAATTCTCGGATCACGTCAGTACAAAGGGCATTTGTATTGTACGTGTGTTTTGCACCACCAACACATTCTAATGTGCTATGCAGGACTTCATGTAATTCAATTTTTGACATCCAAATATCTGATTTAAACATTGGTAGAGGAAAGGACGAGTCTATACGTTCCTCCGAGACCTCCTCCATAACTTCAGCTAGCAACGGTTTCTTTCTTGTCTTGGTCCAATAACCCTTTTGGCATGATGCTCTTAGTTCATGCATTTCATCGACGGTGGCGTTATTGGACCAGGACAATGCTTTTAAGCAGAACCTATTAGCGAGGTACCATCTACGAAGGTGCAATGGGACTATACACAATTCAGATTCCATAACATGAATCGGCGTTGATCTAATGAAACCTCCAACTATCCTTAAGGCTTGGTTCTGAACCTTTTCTAGTTTATACACGTGTCGGTTAGCACTATTGTGGAAGAGGGCGCTAGCGTAATCCAACCTACTTCTAATAAGGGATATGTACAACCTCCGCAGGTGCTTAGGGTGTACTCCCCAAGATGAGCCCGCCAAAGTTTTAAAAATGCTGAGAAGGCGTTGAGTTTTTTCTACGGTATAATTAATATGTTTACCCCAGCGTAAATTTCGATCCAACCATACACCTAGATATTTAATGGTCTCATCATAGCACAGCTGCTGTCCCCGTATGAAGAGATTTAATTGTTGTTTTTTATCGCCTTTACTAAAGAGGCAGAATTTAGATTTAATCTTAGCTTGTAATATAAACTTTGTGTTACATTATGTAAGGCAAACTATTGCATGCTCTGACGGGTAGATAGGCCCTTACGAATTTTCATATTTCATAATATGTACTTAAATACCATAATATAGCAATAAACATCATTGTACGGTAGGGTAGAATCTTATGAAAATATTACAACGAGAATATTATAACGTAGAATATTAGAAAGCAAGTGTGATGAAAATTTTATTTTCTGAATATACCTAATGCTAAAGATAATTTGTAAAATGTTTTTTTACAGATACCCGTCCAAAATATGACCGGCATAAGAGTGCTAAACGCGTCATACAACCAAATAACCAGCATCCCCAAAATGGCGTTCCCTAAGTTGTATGAGCTCCATACAGTGGACGTGTCACACAATAATTTGACGGAGATATATAATGCCGTTTTCCAGAACTTGTTTTCATTAAGGTATGTAGTTTTTGTTGTTATTCACAGGACACAAAATAATAAGCTTTAAAAAACCATTGGTATCTGTAGTATGCAATACATACATATTATATCAAACGTCAGCAGAATCTAAAAAAAATGTATACACATCTAAAGTGTGGGTCAATAGAAAAAGAAAAAAAGGTAAACAAATATGGCGGACCGGCAATCGCATTTGTTGTCTATGAAAATAGTGATGGGACCGATGGGAATAGTATTAACTTTAATCGACCAAATATATCCTTCGCGAAATAATTACGAACTCAATACAGTGTGTGTCTTTCATAGCGACATTGCTTTTAAGTAACGATAGATTAAAGTGTTGTTAACCATTTTAGTAAAAGAATATAATGATTGCCTTTATTATTTAAGAGTAATTAATTTTTATAAAAATCTTGAGCAGCAATGTAATGCAAACATTTATTGGACGTTTCTGAGAGGAAAAGCTAGTTTTGTTTTCATTTTAATTCGATCAAATCATTAAAGTAACTGCGAACTGTTGCCGACGTTAACTTATTTACTGAATTATCCATTACTAGAAAATACTACAATTTAAAACATGCGAGATTTGGACTACACTAGCACAACAAATTTACATCAACAATTCTTTCTATGTCTTACTGTCTTAGCCAGCACATTTTGAATAGTATTATTCACTGAACTGATATCAAAAATCACTGCACATACATTATCACTTCTTAGAAATCACATTACCTACATAGTTTAATCATTTTTATTAAATTTATTAGGAAAGTCTGTTGATCAACAAACTTGATGTTATCTTGACACTTCAACTCAATCAATGTGAAGTTTTCAATCGGTACATAAACAAAACGATTATCTGATTCCGCCTTCTTAGTTAACACAAAATTACCTAGCGCTTAATCGTCTCTGTCGCACTTATAAGAAAAAATGACAAAGACGGAAAACTAAAATACGCTACTGAGTGATAGCCATTGGCAATTTGGCTTTTTTAAATACTTTAACTAAATATCTTCATCATATCTTCCGTTCGTTGTTTTTTACAATCTTAGCTATTTTTGGCGGCTTTAATCCCTATGGACCAGGTTCACTCATTGTAATCTAAAATAAAGTTAGATAAAGAGACAGACATTTACTTTTCATTTATCTACACTTTTGAGTTTAATTTAAAAGAAGTTACCTTTATAACAAACCTTTTGAAGACGAAATGAGGCCCGTAAATAGCTAAGTCAAGTTGCGTTATTCTGTAGCAAAAGTGTAACGAAATCACAATGTTTATCTTAGTCCATATATAAAATAGCCAAGTCGTAGTTTAACCAGTTGCAAAAATCCAATCAAATTACAATTATCGGAGTCCAAATATAAAAGCTAAGCCGTAATAAAGTAAATATCAGAAGAATATAATAATACACAAAACCCGTAATAACACGAAAAAGTAGCATTTTTTTTAAATACCCGTCTTTAGTTTTTCTCAATTTACCGCCACTTCTGGCAGTCATGGTTAAGCCGCATACTCACGTATCCGATATTAAACTCCGCCACGAAGTCCGCGAATTATGCCGCTTAACGTTGTAGGTACCGATACACATCAATAGTTTCCCAAATGACTCACGAACAATCATTTTTGTATATTGTTGGGTACACTCGTAATATCAAAGAAAAAAATAAGAAAATCGCGTGACTAAAACAATCGATCGAATAAAACCGAATCGATAACGGAATAAAACTGTTTTATGTCCCATCACTACAAATGTTAGTTTTTTCATAGACAAGATAAATTTCGATGAGTAAAAAATCTCGACTAGCCCTTGACATAATATCGTAAAACACGTCCGAAGATTTCTTTGTGCTTAATTATTAATAAATATCAGATATTTTAACTAAAAATGTATGTGAACACAAGGTTTAAGGTTCTAAGTTGTGGATAGTATCAAGATTGTGTTTGGAAAGTATGTGGTTACGAAGTAATTCAGGTTTGCAGGTTTGTTTACCTTTTTTTCTTTTTCTATTGACCCACACTGTAAAAACATGTATTATTCCATAATCACACACTTTTAGAACACGATGTTAATTTATTACGAACTTAAAATCAAACCTTGAGTTCACATACATACTTAGTTAAACTGATTGATATTTATTAGTATTAACATAAAATATATCTGATATAGGAAGTCCCTAGCTGTCAAGATGTTTCGCCCCACGGAATCCGATGTCTGGTCATGGGTCTAAATTATTTTCGTTGTCTTAATTTGTGTCCCTAAAAAACGTGACGCAGTGGTGATTTTTGTATGAGATGATGTTTTGTTTTCAATTTCTGATGTATGGATTAAACTCTAGCGTGAAATAGAAATACAAGTGCACCGGGTTTTTTTTATATATACTGAGTCGAAACATCAACTAAATGCGTGACAGAGTGGTATGAAACAAGACAACGAAAATATTTTGACCCTCATACTATAGTATACGATTTAATGAATAACAAGGTGTCATCCAAATGACGTAAATAATAAAAATAATTAATAATTCCAGATACCTGAACGTATCATACAACTCGTTAGAGAAACTAAAGCCAGGCACATTCGGCACCCTACCCACAGTATTATCGCTCGACTTGTCGCACAACAAGTTGCACGCGCCGTCGCGAACTGCGCTCGCGCAATTGGCCAGCTGTAGAACGTTGGATATCAGCTACAATCAGCTGGACAGCCTTCTTCAGATACCTATCAGTCTGAGGTGAGTTTTTTTAAAGATATTACGACCTTAGCGATCGTATTACCAATGAGACCCATGACTTTCTTGAGGTGAAGTTTTTTTTTAATGCATTTAGCATAAATTATTAATTCTCGCCAACTGCCCAGCCGTAGAACGTTGGATGTCAGCCACAATCAGCTGGACAGCCTTCTTCAGATACCTATCAGTCTGAGGTGAGTTTTTTTTATAGGGATTGAAACCTAGGACCCTAGATATCATATTACTATTTATGTTTATATACTGACTACTTTGTAGTCAGTGTTTTCCTTATGTATTTAGCAAAAAACTGTTAATTTTCGCCGACGTCAAAGGTAAGTAAGTTACTTGTGTAATTTTAGATTTGTCATGTAATTACATGTATGACTTCATTGATTAGGTTTTTTGGTAAAAGATTCCAGAAAATAGACCGTATCGTTTTATTGTAAGGTTTTTAAAAAACTAAAAAAGATTTAAATTGATTGATTATTATTATTTACTAAGAATCTTTTGAACAAATAGCTACTCTAGTGACTTTTTATTCATTTGTGTTATTTTGGTGCTAAGTATATACATGAAAAACGCTCTAAAAGAGACTCAAACCCGCGACTAGCAGTCCCTAGTCATCAGTCTGAGGTGTGTTGTCGCTCGACTTGTCGCACAACAAGTTGCACGCGCCATCGCGGACTGCGCTCGCGCAATTGGCCAGTTGTAGAACGTTGGATGTCAGCCACAATCAGCTGGACAGCCTTCTTCAGATACCTATCAGTTTGAGGTTAGTTTTTTTTTTTTTGAGATCATATTACCTTTTAGCCACACAAATGTCATCTGTATCAGAAATCAATCACTTTTATGTTACTGTTAAGTTTGAGGTGAGTTTTTTTTTAATAGATTTGAATCCACGACCCTAGCGATCATATTACCAATAAGCCACCCGACTTTCTAGACACATCTGAATCTGGTTCATATATCGATCGCTTTTGAGGTTAGTATTTAATGAGTTACATTATATATTTAGCAAAATTTGATAATTTCCGTCATTGTTAAATAATACGGTTGGAAATGAGCATTTTTTGTGTAATTTTAGAGTAATGTAGTTACTATGTGTTATGTGAGAAATGCTCTAATAGAGACTCGGTCAGTCTGAGGTGTGTTATCGCTCGACTTGTCGCACAACAAGTTGCACGCGCCTTCCCGGACTGCGCTCGCGCAACTGCCCAGCTGTAGAACGTTGGATGTCAGCCACAATCAGCTGGACAGCCTTCTTCAGATACCTATCAGTTTAAGGTTTGTTTTTTTATAAGGATTGAAACCTAGGACCCTAGATATCATATTACTATTGATGTTTATATACCGATTACTTTGTAGTCAGTGTTTTCCTTATCTATTTAGAAAAAAACTGTTAATTTTCGCCGACGGTAATTACATGTAGTATGACTTCATTAATTAGGTTTTTTAGTAAAAGATTCCAGAAAATAGACCCTATCGTTTTATTGTAAGGTTTTTAAAAAACTCAAAAAGATTTAAGTTGATTGATTATTATTATTTACTAAGAATCTTTTAAAGAAATAGCTACTCTAGTGACTTTTTATTCATTTGTGTTATTTTGGTGCTAAGTACATAATACATGGAAAACGCTCTAAAAGAGACTCGAACCGGCGACTAGCAGTCCCTAGTCATCAGTCTGAGGTGTGTTATCGCTCGACTTGTCGCACAACAAGTTGCACGCGCCGTCGCGGACTGCGCTCGCGCAACTGCCCAGCTGTAGAACGTTGGATATCAGCTACAATCAGCTGGACAGCCTTCTTCAGATACCTATCAGTTTGAGGTGAGTTTTTTTTTAAATAGATGACTGCACGACCCTAGCTATCATATTACCAAGAAGCCACCCGACTTTCTAGATACATCTGAATCTGGTTCATAAATCGATCGCTTTGAAGTTCGTTTTTATAAATATAATAAATAAATATCCTGGGACATCTTACACAAATCAACCTAGTCCCACGGTAAGCTCAATTAAGGCTTGTGATGTGGGTACCAGGCGACGATATATATAATAGAATAGATACATACATATAGATACTTAACTACATACACAGCCATGACCTAGGAACACATATTTGTGATAAATAAATACACAAATAATGCCCTCGCCGGGATTCGCACCCAGAACCTCCAGCTTCGTAGGCAGCGTCACTACCAACTAGGCTTCGGAGGCTGACAACCAACAAAAGTAAACACTGATGGATTTTCATTTTGTTGAAAAATTGTTATTTTAATTATTCTGAATCCCAAAACCTTACAGGCAAAAAATATTTTTAGCCACCTTGTATATTTTCTTCTCATTACAGCGAGCTAAACTTCGCCCACAACAACCTAACCGAGATCAAAGCCGGCACCTGGCCGACCATGAACTCCTTACTCCGCCTCAACCTATCATCCAACATGTTGGGCGACAACCTGTCGTCGGACAGCTTCGCGGGGCTACTCACTCTGCAGGACTTGGATCTTTCTGGAAACGGCGTCGCCACGCCGCCTTGGCAGGCGTTGAATACACTGACCAGTTTGCAGTACTTGTATTTACAGGTGAGACTATTTTTAGGGCTCTAAATCTAAAGTCGCCTCCAAAATTAGGCGGACTAACTTGACAGTTTAAGGCACGCTAATGTTGCCACAGATTTGATAGTGTTGTTAATATCGATATTAAAATATTAAGTTCTTGGAAAGAGAAAAAATGCTTTTATTACCAAAAATGATTTTTTGTCTTCAACTTGCAACTGCAAACGAACTCCTCCATATTTTTTTCTATCTTTCTACTTTCTGCAGGCGATAACTTAACCCTTAATTCGATAAAAGTAAGGGATGGTCGTGAGTTCAACCCTTCTTAGTGGCACTCAATAGTATTGATAATTCTGGATCGCAATAAAATACAAAGTAGGTCGATGATACGCCAATACATATCGGGAACGTACAGGTTTTAAAGGATTATCGATATTTATGTATCGACATTTACCTACCACTATTTATTTTTCTCTATTACTGGTATCATTCTGAGTTGTCAGTTTAGTCCGCCTAATTCTGGAGGCAACTTTAGTGTGCTCTGCTTGTCAATGTCATACTTTTTGTTCTATCTAAGTAAGGAATCTTTGTAAAAGGGTTACTTTTTCACCGGTACAATAAATTTTACCATATCATTGGTGATAATAAATCACAATGTTTTAAATAAAATCTACACTTTTTTTTGTTATTTTTTATTTATTTTTTCCTTCATACAAATGCAACATAATGGGCGCACTAATTACAAGGCGTCAACGGTGCGGTACGACGAAGGCGGCGGGGAGGGGGATCCAACGCGCCCCCGCGGCGCCGCGCGCGATGACATTTTGAACAAACAGTTGACAGTTCGTGCGTTTTGTTAGTTATGCACGTCGATAGATGCGTAATACGTCCACATTTCTTGTTAGATTTGCGGATATTTTAGTTTTTTGTTCCAAAGGTGTGGTAAAATAAATGCTAGTATTTTGTATTTTGGACTACTATTACGTATGTTGATTTATTATACTGGTGAAAAAGTAACCCTGTATTATGAAAATAAAACGTACAATTATCGATCGTCCAATATCAATATTTTAAACGATCTAAAATTGATAAGCAATAATATGCCAACAACAGGACGGAGTGGAAAACGAGAGGGGAGGCCTTTGCCCACACAAGAGCAGGCTAGTCAAAAAAAAATGCCTAGTACCATAGGACAGTTAGGAACCAAAATAAAAAGTCTAATAACCAGCTTGAATTATGTTCAAAAGTTCAAAGTGCAAACCTAAAGTTTCAAGTCAAGTTTTTCCTCCTGTCGTCCGGGCTTTGGTTATCTCTCACTTACCATGTTATTTATTATGTATGAAAAAAAAACGAAATTTGTAAAAAGGGCTACCTTTTTATAAATTTCATTTTTTTTAACGTAACAAGCAGCCTGTTAAATTTAACGGAAATTGAAAAAAAAACACGGTGTTTATGTTAAGTGGTGTTTTGTGGTAAATTTATAAATGTCAAATATTTTATACATTAAACATTATTTAGCATAATTTCATTATTATCATTCTTCTGTTTGTTTTCTTTCCATAGCTGTCTATGAGACTTCAAGCTTAGAAAAATAATATTAATTACAATGTTACAAGCATGATAATAATTCATCCACACTGCAAACCACCATAAATCACGTTTCAAAGAACCTGTAATATTTAGAGCGAAATCTATGACAGTATATAAATATACAACTGTGGACAAAATTATCTGTTTAAAAACGC
The DNA here is from genome assembly GCA_025490895.1 of Thaumatotibia leucotreta. NCBI lineage: Eukaryota > Metazoa > Arthropoda > Insecta > Lepidoptera > Tortricidae > Thaumatotibia > Thaumatotibia leucotreta. The sequence continues at coordinate 59,750 of JALPQI010006137.1, forward strand.
CCTCTTGTGGGAATTTGCAAAAATAGTACAACATCCCGAAATACATAATAGAATGCAACGACTGAGTGATACAAGTCAGAATTATACTGACACAGTAAAATATACTTTCAGACTTATTTAAAACGATTAACACAATTGCAGATACAATAGAGATAACCCAACCATAGGTATTTGCTATTAAATAAGGGTACTTTATCTTCGTGACCCATGAAAAGTTATAGACATCAATGTAAAAACCGACTACCGACAATAGGAACCAGTTTGTGCAGGCGTGATCGATGAAATATATAGTAAAAAGACTTATATGTAACATTGTAGAATATATATAAGTTTCTTTCATTGCGATTGACACTAAAATCTTATAAACCACCCTACCTATAGACATGGCCACGAAATAGTTGATGAAAGAGTAGTTAGAAATCTTCCTCCATTTTCGCAACTCGGCCCAATGCATGAGACTAAATATCAAAGTCACATGGCAGAACAGAACGTCTATCCAAAAACAGATATAGTAATATATTAGATTCATTTTCACTTTCACAACACGATTCGTTTCTTAAGAGTACTATTTTTTCAAGCCCGTTGTGTGCACTGTCGGGCATAGGCCTCTTCCTGTGACTCCCACAATTTTCAATTATGTGCCTCTTCGGCCTGGTGATTCAAAGCAATATCGTCCCGCTATCTCCGCCTGGGCCTTCCACGCTCACATTCACCAATTTAATATATATTATTACAAAAACTACAATCACTCTTACTGTTAATAAATACGGTAATATAGTTTGTGTTAGTAATTTTGATTCTGATATTTATGTGCTTTGTTCACTTGCTCCGACGACTTTGCAATGCAATGTGTTTTAAAATCGTGCATATCGAAGTGTTGTAAACAGGATAATGCGTATGTATACTCTACGCCAGTAGAAACCAAAAAAAGTAAACAAACCTGAGAACTTACATTATTTCATAATCACGAACTTTCAGAATACATACAACATTGTCTTATCACCAACTTGAACCTTGAGTTCACATACATTTATATATCCGATAAGTCGAGCAAACTGGCTTTTGAAATGCGAACTATATGACACTTATGTGAGGCTGTTATTTCAATGAATAGCTATCTCGACTTATCGGGTTTCACTAGGCAACCCTTGAACTTTTATGTTGGCACAACTAAGTGAGTCCACTCCACCTGATCGTAAGTGAAAACTAGAGCCCAAATCGCGGCCGCAACGAACAGAAGACCAGCAGTAACCTGTCAGTTGCCGCCGCCTTGCTGGTCCGCTAGATGCTTCTTCACGCTTCGTTTAAAGGGTCCCAACTTATAGGTATGCGGAAATACATGTGCCGGTAAAGAATAGATAAATATATTTTTAATAGTCCGGCATATGAAGGAATTGCCGAATTTCTTTGTATTATTAGTATTAATGTAAAAATAAACCTACGAACGAGTTTCATGATATGTGTCAAAGATGTCAAATGCTATAGAATGTCAGCCATATTTGTTTACACTTTTTTGTTGTCTACTGACGAAGAGTATAAGTATAACCTTAATGAATTATAGGTACCCAGACTACCCAGTGATAACGTGACATATTAGTCATAATAACATACATACTTACGCGAGTTTTCCTTATAAATGATCCAAGTAATAAATGCATTTTATGGGATATTTTTGCACATATTGACCTAGTTTCACGGTAAAATATAAACTGTATTTATACATATGATGAATTTCAGCTCAATTCGATATACGAATAATGATATCAAGGACCTGGCCTGATAATGAAGTCGGAAGTAGGCATAAAAACTTGCGAACGAAACAACGTACCCGTTTGCTAAATATTCAATTTTCGTTTCATTTCAGAACAACAACCTAACCTCCCTATCTAAAGCCGCCTTTGGGAATCTGCCGACCATCTTCAAGTTGGACCTGTCGAACAACCAGTTGGTCGACATAGCGCAGGAGTCGTTCAAGGGTTTACAGCAGTTGCTGGATTTGTCCTTGAGGAACAACTTGTTGGAGAAAGTCACTAATGAGGCCTTTAAGGGTCTTGTCGCTTTAAGGTACGTACGTGCCTTAGCGTCTATTTCAGATAAAATATCGCGTCACTCATTATCAGTCTCTCTTAGTCCACTGCTGGACGTAGGCCTCTCCTATGCGTATGGAATTAAGAGATAGATGCCCATAATCACCATGCTGGGTAAGAGTTAGAGAGTCGCCATTTTAATAAATCGTTAATGTTGTTTATGCAAATATAGCTTTAGTAATTTTCTAACAATAGACAAAGAACACGGTCCGTTTAAAACTGATCTATAAAAAATGTATTCTTATTGCCGTCACCACGCGACACATCATACATTTAATTATACACTATTATATGTATATCAATTGAGAAATGTTGTACACTAATCAGCCATGCTCACTGTATCACGCTCAAGTGACGTTTACTCTGCGATATGGTATAATATTCTGGGGTAACGCCACAAATCGTGAAATGGTATTTAAGAGCCAATGTGTCGATGTTGGTCCCATACTGAAAGTTCATCGTAATGGTTGGTAGACTCGGTCGGTAGCGGGAAAGATCGTCGTTCCGTTCCTCCCTGTATATACAATACATAGACATTCATGTCCAAGGAACAAATATTTGTGATAAATAAATACACATATAATGCTCTCGCCGGAATTCGAACCCGGAACCCCCAGCTTCGTAGGCAGGGTCGCTACCAACTAGGCTACGGAGGCTGACAAAAAGATTGGCCCTTGTGGCATTGTACCGAGGATGCTGGCGGCATTTCCTCGCTGTATCGCAATACTGATGCGTTGTGCGAGGAAATCGCCAGCTTTTCTGTCTTTAGTTCCGTCAACCAGACGTTTCGCGATCTCAGCAAACAATTTGCGTGCGCTGGGGCCCCATAAACCTACCTACCTACTAAAAGTTTCTACGCCAAATTCGTCGTATGATTTAAAATCAGTTCATCATCAGCCTATGATAGTCCACTGCTGGACGTAGGCCTCTCCTATTGATTATGCGTATAAACGCATTAGGAGGTAAATGCCCATAATCGCCACGCTGGGCAAGCGGATTGGCGATCGCAGTAATGTGTTCACTATGATGACGCTGCTGCCCATCATCAATCTTTTATCAAATAGTGGTCAGTGACACCTCAATCCCTTAGTCGACTCTTACGACACCCCGCAGGAGGAGTTGGGGTGGTGACAAATTGTATTCCCCTTACTGCCATCACCACACGGCTGAAATCAGTTATTTGTCATTTTTGTTACAGAAAATTGGACCTCTCCTACAACTCTTTAGAAAGAATAGATAACAAGACACACGGCCTGTTAGACGACT